>JAQLOL010000020.1:682402-699123 GCA_029783665.1 Naso thynnoides | reverse complement strand
TACTCTTATGAGACATCATCCCCCTGCTACTCAGATGGGTAGAGGTACTGAAGTGCTTTCTTAATGATACAGCAAACCGTGGAAGGGAGGTAGTGTGTGTGCGTGTGTGTGTGTGTGTTTGATAGACTGTACTCAACACTCTATTTCCTGCCACAGGGATGCGGGAACATCCTCCTGTTGCTGTCTGTGACCTGGCAGACCACACTGAGAGACTCAAGGCCAATGACGGTCTGCGCTTTTCTCAAGAGTACGAGGTAACTCTGTTCTCATCCATGGCTTTTCAGAAATGTATAAGTCTTGTGTTTGGTTGCATTGTATGCACTAGTTCTTGCACTTCTTTCAAATACTTCTGTTAGGTTGGGTTTAGGATTTTACTGATACTGTTTAGTTGTTTTATAGTTGTCCACACTGAAACTAAAGAAGACTGAAAAACTCAAAATAATAGGAACACTAGCTTCAGTCTTCTTCACTTTGCTGTGCTGAGCTGAAGAAATTCTACCGTTGGCTTAAACAAATTTCTGTTTTAGGTTTATCAGACTTAAAGCAACAATATGTAACTTCACCGCGACCTGCATATTTGAAAAACAAAACCTAATGATGCACATTACTTTGTCACACAAAACAGCAATTTCAGTAAAGCTATGTCCTCTGGTTTTCCCTCTGATGTCCTACGACTGCTTTACCTCAACTCTGTGATTCACGAAGGTTCCTGAAAGCAACATGCAGGCTGCCTGCAGACTGAAGCTGCAGTTGCAGCAGCGGGTCATTGTTGGTGACAGCCTTGCAAAAAATAGAAGGCTGCAGACAGACAGAGCAGCCATGAGACATCAGAAGGAAAACCAGAGGACATTTTCTCCGCAAAATGTGACCCGGTTTTACTAAAACTGTTGTTTTGTGCAACGTATTAACGTGGATCAGTGAATTTTGTTTTCAAAGCAGTGGGTTTTGGTCAAGTGACATATTGTTGCTTTGAAATTTGAAGTTCTCTCAATGTCAAAATGTGAAAGTTGACAAACAGAGGAAGTTAACATAAGTAAGTCTATATTATATTATGTTACTTTATTATATATCATGTGTATTTTATTATCTGAGAATTGTTAGACTTGATTTCTCGGTGTATTAATTTTTCGCTGGTAGAACAGTCACAAGTTTGACTCCGCTGTTCACCACGTTGTCTAATCACGACACGTTTGCTTAAATTTAGAAAAAGTCGGCTTTCTGAATAAAACCAGGATGTGATGCATGGTTCGAGGTGAATCAACATGGTTTGACTTTACATTGAATTGGGCATTTACTGAAATAGTTTTTCAACCAAAGAACACAAGTTTTCAGCTGGGGGACAAAAAGCTTGGAGATCTTTGCCTCTGCGGCTTCCGCCATATCCGTCTTGTGAATCCCAAACTTTGACTTCACTTGTTTTTCTAAGGTTAGTCTAAATCTTATGTTCTTTGTTTCTCAACTTTTTATGAAGGCAACGTTTTATGCCAAGTAATAGTAATAATAAAAATCATATATTTCTTTTCTTCTTTTTTCAGTCTTTTCTTTTTTGTAGGAATAAAATGTGGTGAAAGCAGCAACTGTTTATGGAAAGCTTGACTTATGAAATAATTTGATGTTGGTGAGCAGCTCCTCACCCACATCACCCACGCTGAGATAGGTTTCACATGTTTGGAGAATGACCTTTGCTGATCTCTGAGTATCAGCAGGCTAGCGTGATGTGCATGTGTGGGTATGTGTGTATACAGTCAATTGAGTTGACAACATTTTCCAGCCTCTTATTTCTCACAAACACCAGCACAGTACATTTTCCAGACCATTTTCTCCCTGAGATGTTTGTTTGTGCACAAAGCCGACTTAACATTGCAGAGTTATGGTTCTGAAAAAACATGGATGCAGCTGTCTATGTATAAATTCTCTGCCTCCTTCCCAAGAATAGTATCCTGCTGCTTTTACCTACTGTAAAAACCAGTGAGGGATTATGGCTTGCTGATGTCCTACAAAGGAAGGTAATTTGCATTTAAAGTGGTGAATTTCCAAGCGGCCTAAGCAGGACAGATGGGTGCACTGTTTAGGCACAGGGAAAAGGAAGGGGGCATGTAAATTTTTAAAAAGCAACTGAATTAACCTTTCTTTATTTGCCTTTTTTTTAACTTAACATTGTTTCAGTGATTACTTTTGAAATGTAACAGGTTACCCATTGCTTTGCCCTGTTAAAAATGTAATAATATATTTTTATAGATATTTTTTGGGCTTTTGTGCCCGTGTTGATAAAACAGCTGATGGATTGAACAGGAAATGGGGGAAGAGAGAGGGCTGACATGCAGCAAAGGGCCACAGAGTGAAACCTTCAGCTGGCTGCTGAAGCGAGGCATCAACTGAGCCACCGGGGCACCACAAAATGTAATAATTAATTGAGCAATTTAAATAACTTACCAAGGTCAGTCAGAATAGTAGACTGTTTGCCGAGAGACATGAGCAGTAATTTTATTTGGAAGACAAGAGACGATGCACATTCAAACGGGAAAACAAATCAAAAACATTGCTGATCATTTAAGGGCTAATTTAAGTCTTCTGAGACTTGACAGCACTCCTTAAAGCCGTCTTCTACTCGATGATGTTGCTGTCAGATTTGTCCCAAGATTTCAAGACTGTTTTCCAAAGTTAATGTATTTTTGATATGAGTTTGAGAGTTTAGTCAACAAAAACTGTTGCTGTATTACTGCTGCTTTGTGACTTTATCTGTAGCTGGTTGTGATTTAAATCTAATTTAATCAAAACATTGTCACAGGAAAATTGTTTTAGTTGATTTTCATTCACACTAAATACAAGTTGCGGAAATTAAGAGACTAAGATAAGATTTCTGAAATATAACACTGACGTGAGGGATTGTACATTTTTCATATGGTGGAGAGGGGGGGTATGATTGATTTGGACATTTCATTTTAAAAAAACTTAACTGCCCTCCCTGACGTTTTTTATATTGTCTCTCTGTCCTCCACCGGCCTCTGTAAAAAACTGATATTCCCCTCACTCCCATGCAAATAAACATTGTTTTTTATATTCAGGCTTCTGTTTTGCTAATAGTCATAAGACTGTAACATATGTCAATTACTTTTGCTGCTCAATGGCCAATATTATCATCCAGAAATAGGAGATGACTATCTTTTCTGTAGCAGGCAGAGGCCACAATAAATTGTGAGACTAATTTAACCCATGGCGCAAAGTGTTCACCACAAAAATAACTGTAATCTATGAACATGTGTACAGAACATTAAGCCCATCAACGTGCAACAGGAAACATTTGGGTGACTCAGAAGACATGCATATATACTCAGAACTCAGTTTTCACTTGGCTCATAGTCCCAAAACACAATGCCCCAAGGCATACTGGGATTTAAAAATGGCAAATCACTAATAGTCAGCACCATCTTTGCTTTAAGAGGAATTTCAGGCTCTGGTGGACCAAAAACCTCTCGTTAACGAAAACTACACAATATTACTTAAAAGGAATGTTCGGACAAGACAGATTTCAACCATGGTGACCTGGCAAGTACTGTTTTTGGTTACAACACGTAGGGAACAGTGTAGGAGCCTTCATTAGGAGTAACGCTGTCGGGGTATTGAACTGACACACAGCTTTGCGTGAGGCTCGCGTTTAGTATGATAACAGAGCCAACAAAAATAAAAATCCATGTGGATATTTTGCCAAACGGTCCCTTGGCATACAGGATCGTGTGATCAAGATTAACTGTCAAAAGTTGACTCATTTTAACTTATGCAATGAATTTAGCATTAGTTGATGTTTTTTTATTAAGGAATGCATCAACAAAAGTCCTTGAACACATCTATGTTTGTGTAAAAAAAAATAAAATAAAAGTGGTGCCAGCAGGAAGTCACAGAATTTCAGTCCCTCTGTAAATAGCAAAGAAAGGTTTTCTTCCTTCCCGTTTCTTTCTAAAATTAGTTCCTATCAATTACTGACTTTTCAGCTATTATTAAGTTATTAAGAAATTACTTCCACATGATTGTGAGAGTCAAATTTCATATGGTACAACTTATTCTTCATAAGTTATAGCATTACTCCTGTATAAGGTTCAAGCTAAACTAAATGTGAGCCTACTTGTAACTAGAATAAACACACAAAAAAAATTACAAAATCACAAGTCATCAGGGATGATACAGGTTTATGAACCACACTGAATTACATGACATGTAGGCCTGCATGTCACCATTAAGGCTGCTGTACTGCATTTGGAATCATTACATCTCAAGAAAAAAAAAAAAGAACAGAAGACGTGGACTGTTTTTACCAAATATACAGACAAGGTTAGTTGTGGCTGCCTACTGAATGTTTGTCAAGTAATTAGTAGGCATATCAGCTTATGTATGAGACTATCTGCAAGGATAGATACATCAGATACAGTAAAACACAATAAATTTTAAAATAGAGACTATCACTGACAGAGGAGAGACAGGGTGTGTCACCCTCTGACACCGAAGTGCTTTATGTTCTGTTGCATCGTGTTGCAAAGGAGCTAACAGCCATTGGTCAGTGAGAGCAGCATTGCTAACTAGCCACCACAAGTTGAAATTAACAACACAGGCCATCAATAGCACTAGCCACAAAACCAGTGCTAGACCTGTTAGCATTAATGCTAAGGTGAGCAGCCGGGTTAGCTGGCTATTGCTAGCTAGCGTTTTGCTAGCTAGGCTCACGTGAGCCAATGTCTTTGACTTTGTAGTATGCTGGCTTCAAATGTTTATTTCAAGCTGGCATTGCTGCCAGCTGTGGTTATAGTCATTTTCTCCCATCTTCCTCACAATACTCACGTTAACAGCCTGGTTATTAAGGCCAATCAGGGCAGAGAGTACAGAGAGCGTCACAGATTTGGCAAAGATAATGGGAGTGATAAGATTTTTACCAATCCTAAACACAGAGATCTCACGATACTCTCAGACCATGCCACTCACTAAAAGCTGTCTGTGGGTATTATGACATTTTTTTCCAAATAGAACTCAATAAAGTTATTGATGTTTACCCCAAAGTTATCGACTGCAGCTTTAACAAAGTGGTCATCACTGGACGACGGGTTAACCCTTAACCTAACCCATGACGACCAATGTTTACTAACCTTTTTATTGTCACTCAAACACAAAAGCAAAGAACCTTTACCTGACACAAACTCTCTACTAGTCATTTTCCGAAGGCATGGACAAAAAAACAATTCTGTCGATTAATTTGGAGGACTTATTGAATTCTACTGTGCAGTGATTAAGTATCAAAGACACCCATCCATCCACTACATTTCGGTTCATCAGACACAGTGAATATATGTCTGTGATACTTGCTTGCTATGCACACTCACGCTGTAAAACATTTGAAGTTACAGAAAACGTAAGTTTCTTTTTTTATGTTATAACATAAATGCAATGTAATGCTCATCTAATACTGCGATGCAAGATTGATGAAAATGTTTGCCACTGTAGTAAAATGATGCTAAGTGTCAAAAGCAGCTAATCCAGAGCCAATCAGTACTTTGGTACATGAACACTAAGGAAGTTATTTTTCTTACCTCAGTGAATAGCTACAGGTGCTGAGTGCAAAGCGGGCTCTGCCACACACAAATCAACATGCTTCATGCTCTGCCTGTCCACTCTCTGTTTACCTGCTTTGTTTTTGGTTGATGAAACTGCAGGGCCCTGAGCGTGATTACACAGGCATGCTGGGTAACAGATCTACATGCTGGCGGAGCACATTAGCAGTAATGTGATTGGATTGTCAGTGCAGCGTGGTGGAAGCCGTACCTAACTGGCTGTTAAATAAGACGTTCATTCAACCTTTTTTCTGTTGTCATTATCATCAGTTGTTGACTGGGGCACTGAGCAGCTGTTCAGCCAGTCAGATAAAAAGCAGCAGGATGTTCTGCAGGAGCACACGTCTCTGTTTCATTTTGCCTGTGCATGCTATCTCTGTATGTCAGCTATAGAACATACGTCGCATTTTTCAGATGACATTTGATGAGTAGCAGGAGCTTGAAAGGTAAATCATAAATAACAAATTCAGCACATCATTATTCAGCTACCTGCATCTGCATTCACAGCCAGCAGTCGATAGAGACCAATCATCATGCAGCAATGTGAAAATCTGTCCAGCGCATATCAGTAAACCATCTGCCAATCACTGCAACTCTGGCACTAAATCTGTGTATGGCTCATTTTTTGATTATTCCATTTCAAAACCAAATAAAAACCAAATAAACAAGCTACAACTTTGTAGACAGACCCTTCTGGTCTCACAGCTGGCTGCACGTTGAGACTGATGTAATTCGCACGGCACAGAGGACGGCTCATTTGATAAAAATTGTTTTTTAGGTATTGATTCTGGAAGTTCAAATGTGTGAATATCTGTCCAACTTCACATCCCTACATTTCCAGTTTAGAATTAACAAACCATAGAAGAAACAATTCCCCTTTTTTTTGTTTTGGATTTTCAATTTAGTTTTGAAACAGCATTATCATAGAACACACCATGCACCGATTGCATAGGTTTCCAATGGTGTGATTCGTAACAGTACAGATAAATAGGGAGAAAATAGTATTAGGAAAATAAAAATGAAGAGAAAATGAGATTTTCTGCAGTTTGAGTTGTATAGAGTGGTTAAGTTCCATCCCACTTCTAGTGGACCCAATTGGACCCTTTTTGGGGAAAAAATTGTAGGCCTAAAGTAGTTAATAGAGAGAGACAAATTATTTTTTGACCCTGTTTAAATCACTCTGTCAGTTACACATGATGTTTGTGAACATTTTTTTTTAATTAACATTTTATGATAACAACAACAAAAACGTGGACCACAGTGATACAAAACAAAATAAAAATGTTTGTGAATTTGAAAGATAGGTAACACTTTACTTAAAACGTGTATCTATAATGCATTATGGACATACTTATAATGCATTATATTGCCCCCATTGTGCATCTAACACATTATAAGTGTGTTCATAATGAGTTATAATGTGTTTTATATGTTCATAATGAGTTATAATGCATCATAGAGGCAGTCTTCATTGAAAGTGTTACCAAAAGATAATTTTGAAAATTAGAAAGTCACAGTGTATCTTAAAACTGCTGGAGTATAACATTTTTTAAAATTATCCAAAAAAAACCCCCACCATAAATCACTTATGTGACGCCATTGACACGTTCTCTTACAAAATGGACTAATTCCTCTTTTGTATGGCTGCAGCGCTCTGCATGGCCAGACTTGTAGTAAGTTATACAGCTTCTTTTTCCCCCCTGCTCTAGAAGAATGAAAGGAATTGTGCTGAGGGCGGTCGTATTGTGTCGGTCAAGTATAAAATGCAACATGGGAGTCAAAGTTCACTAAGTAGTTTTACAGAAGTGGTTGATTGCAGTTTTAATTGGACCAAAAATGTTTGTCTCTCTCCATTTCCTACTGTACTTATTGTTTCAGGAAATAAAAATAGAATGATGCTCATTTCAGGTGGAAAGGTTGGCTTATCAAAATGGTGCACCTGACACAGGCAGATATTTAAAATAGCCCTTGATATTTCACAGTATACTGTTGAGCTTACTCTATCAGATACATTAATTTAATACATTTAATACATTTCCACTCTCTGCCTCTCCTCAGCTGTACAATTCATGCTGCTGCTTCCCAACCAGAGCCAACCTGCAGTATGTCTGAAGTGCAGCGCAGTGACCCATTCTCAAATGAGTTATAACTATCTTAACCCCATCACTGTTGGCTATGCCAAGAATTAAAATCTACCACAGGTCATCATCAGTTTACTTGAGATAAATGGTACTTGTCTACAATCACTCAACCTTATGCATGCTATTGAGAAAAATAAACCCAAAACGACTGACCTTGAATCCTTACTGTATCATCTTCTCTTCATCACTTGATCTGTTCTTTATAAACACAAGGCACTAAGCTAGTAGGTGGAAGACTGGAGGAGTTTACAAACAGTCGAGTGTATGTTGGGGGGTTAAAGGTCATTCAGGGCTTTTCAGGGCTGTGAGGACGCTGAATTAGCTTCCGTGTCTCATTTATTCGTCTGAGATCTGACAGGGTCAAACCACAGAAGGGAGTGCAGGCACTGTTGTTATAAATTAGGTTTATTAGTTCGCAAACAACTAATAAAATTAGTTCCCTGCTCTGCTCCCTTCCCATCTCTGTACATCTTTCCCCCTCCTCTGTTTGTCAGTCTATTGATCCAGGACAGCAGTTCACATGGGAACACTCCAACCTTGACGTCAACAAGCCAAAGAACCGCTATGCAAATGTTATTGCCTACGACCACTCCAGAGTCATCCTTACACCTGTGGATGGTGAGACATCTCATCGGAGGGGACTTCACGTATACATAGCTACCTTAACTGCACAACAGAACAGGCTTTTGTTTAAAAACATGCTTATATCAGAGACAAACCTTTATTTCTGATTTTGCCTCTTTTAAGTGCATTCCACATTGTTGTATGTAAGAGGCCCTGCTGTTGTCTAATTGGCTGTCACTTTAATTTGCTTGATAACTTTGTACAACTCGTTTCTTGTTGCAGGTGTTGCAGGTAGCGACTACATTAATGCCAACTACATTGACGGCTACAGGAAGCAGAATGCTTACATTGCCACACAGGGGCCACTGCCAGAGACACTGAGTGACTTCTGGAGGATGGTGTGGGAGCAGAGGACCTGTACCATTGTTATGATGACTCGCCTAGAGGAGAAGTCGCGGGTGAGCCACTTATGTTGAGACATAGTAAAATACTTCTTTGATGACTTGTTTTACAGTGTATTTGTCAAAGCAGGGGCAAAAGCAATAATCATATAAATCATATAAATAATTAGAGCAATTTTTGATGGTAACGCACAAGCTCTGGTGGATGTTCATTTCTGCACACAGCTTTCTGATGTAGCATCCATCTGAGCACTTCTGCAGGGTGGACCTTATGGTCCAGCATCACATCCACATGGTAGAATGGACTCTACAGTCACGAAGAGGAAGCTGTGTTTGGTGTGCAGGGGGAAGGCTGGACTTCCACACACTGGCCATGCCGTTCAGAGCTTTCCTCACTTTGATGTTCTGCTCTGACAAGTTGATCCATGAGCCCGGGTGTTTAAAGTCACTGACTTCTTTCAGAGCAGTGCCTCCTGTTGTCCTTAGAGGTGGGTGGTCCAGGAGGACGTCGTAGGTGATGTCCTCGGTTTTCTCGGCATTTAGCCAAAGACGATGCTTGGCACACTCCGTCTCCACTCCCGTCCAAAGTTCCTGTGCTTGCACTACTCGATCATTTGCCTATTTGTTGCATCCCCATTAGCTGTGCCCTAAAGTATGGCTACTCCTGGGCGCCACACTTTAAAAATACATGTGGTACAAGTATTTCTTCCTCTGCTCCATCCACTGTCAGTTGTGTGCTTAGGAGATTCTGGAAGTGGGTGAACTAGGAGGTCACTCTCTTTTGCAGGCTGTTGCCTGTAACCTGTCCCTCCTAAGAACTTTTTCACTCACTCATCTCATAATTCTCCATGACTCCCCATATGTTTGGTGAATTTTTGCTTGCAAAATTTCACCAAACATATGGAACAAAATTTCACCAATGTATTTTTCAGCCGTGCTTTACCTGAAGTAAATAATTTGAAAACTTTCTGCACTACTGAACACATTCCCGCTGTGACACAGTGACCAGTGTAAATTCATAAACATTAAGTGTATGTTCAACTAACATTACAGAATTGTGCGCATCTCATCTTCTTCTAACATACAGATCACCTGAAAGATTTGTCACAGCCTGGCTCAACAACCATGACAAACATGGAGACGCACCAAGTAGAAACGTTAAAAGCAAAATGATTTATTTACAGTAAAATTTAACTGGACGTGAACAGAAACTAACAAAGTGTGGGGTGTGAATATCAGTGGCATCAGTGGTGTAGGGTGTGTGTGCAGTGTAAAAGTAGTGAATGAGTGTTGAGGAGTGCATGAACATAATAAAAGAAACCAAAAGGATCTCGGCTGCATGCTGCTGCAGTGGCTGCCTGCAAGGACAGGAGAGAGAGGGAGTGAGTAGCGAGCCTGATCTTTATAACCTGGGGAGACTTGGCGCAAGGTGTCCCCATTTGGCACTGATTACAACTTCCTGCTCTCCCAAATACTCGAGCACTATTACAAGGTGACAACAGGGGTCGCCACAGACTGTAACAGGATTGGATGTGTATCTCTGGCTATTTTAGCAAAGAATAAGGTAACCACTTCTTGACTAGAGGTGGAAAACGTGTACAGTATAGACACACCTCTACACCTCTGCATATGGCAAGATAGACTTGAAAAAGTTGTAGGTAAAAGCTGTGTTTAAATTTGGATATAGACCATGGTCACTGGGGTCATTCCATACATGAATAACCATATTTTTTCCCAACTCACATGGAATCATCACACAAAAGACGGGCAGTGGAAGAGGTTGCTTGTCAGTTATTATAGTTCACTGCCTTCCAATCAAATGACCAGAACTTAATGATCTATGTGGGATTCGCCCAAGTAGTTAACCGACTGTTCACACCACTGACCAAAGGCCATGTGGCCCTGTGCTCAGCCACAGGCCTCGCCAAATAACCCCCACCCACCACAGTGACACCCGTAACCGAGTCTGTGAAGCGTAATCTCTCCATCTGTTATACCAAGCACCTGTGGTCATCAGTACCCTCGAGTCAGCAACCCCCACACTCCGTCATCCTCTGCGTCCATCTTCCCACAGCCAAGAATGGAATAACAGCAACACTAACAAGCCACATGCTGATTGCACCAATTTGTTGTCTGAAAAACCCTATTTGAACTGTCTCACTCGGTCCTTTGGTCTCTCCTTGGTCCTAACATTGAGTGTATGTGTGACTGTTGCCTTTAGAATGGATTAAATTAATCGTACTTACCACAGAACTCTAGATTCGCAGTGTTAATGAAAAAGGCTGAAGAGAGTTAAATTACAATGAGTTGATGCTATGTAAGTGTTAATGTAAACTTACTTGGTTTGTGAAGTGCATGAAACAACTATAGTGTTTGTATTTTTATAAAAACCAAAGTATCTAATAAGAAGATAAAAACAAGGTAGCAATGGAAAAAGGGTTCACAGTGATGAACGTACAAAAAGTTATCAGCTGAATCTGTGTTGTGTTCAACAACAGAAATGTAAAACCTACAGTGCATTACCTGCATGCCTCCAAACAGCAGACAGACACAGTTCATGACGAGCCTGTGAGTGTAGTGGAGCATTTAGTAGCAGAAGAGCCAAATATGTCCTACAGAAGCCAAAACACAAGTAGAAGGAGATTGATGATCCTGGTAAACGTTTAACATAAAACACATTGGACCAACTGCTGCCCAAGAGTAAGAGAGGATACAACAATGTACATTTATACTGTTTACACATTCAGTAAAGTAAAGTGAGACCCTCAGACAACAAAAGAACGTTTGACAGACCAGTAGTTGCTATACATTCAAAATGGCTTGATCTAAAAAGGGACGTTTCTAAGGTTGCTTCCCCACCAGAGCTGTTTGATCCACTTAAAACAAACCCTGGTTCATCTCTTCAGATAGTCCGGTATGTTTGCGGTGATGTGAAAGCTCATTCTGGTCAAACAAGCAGACTCTGGTCCGCTTGAAAAGGAGGGGTCTCGGTTTGCTTCCAAGTGAGCCCTGGTGCGGGTCATTTGTGGTGTGAAAGCAAAGTGGGCCAAGTTAAAAAAAAACAAAAACAAAAACAAATAATGAACCAAAAGTGAGAAGTGGAGCAAAACGCAGTGCATCATGGGTAAGAGGAGGCAAAACAAACAGCATGCTTGTGGAGAATACTGAGCTGGAGTCGTGCCAAGGTAGTTATCCCTAATAAGAAGTGTGTCCCCTGCAGTGGGAGCACGCATGCTACACTTCGATGTCACCCATGAAAATGAAAAATAATGTGGATCGTTTTTGGTTTTGTTTTATCAACGACATAGCAAAGTAACAGATGGCTCATCTGTCAAAACAAATGCTTTTGTTCTTCTAATGGAGTGAATTTCTGTTTTCTGTTCCGTCCAATAGATGAGGCATATTGAAAGTGGCATATTTTAGTCAGTTTTCATCTCTTTTAGTGGTGAATGATGTAAGTTTAAGCTGCCCGTTGGCCTTATTTCCCCTGTGCCTGAAGTGCAGTTGAACGACAAACCATACTGTATTTACTACACGCGTGGTGGATTATGGTGTTGATTTTCTTCTTTCTCAGCATTTTCACAATGTCAGTGAAAAAAAACGTTGTTGCACGTTGTAAACTCTGTGTCTTTGTGGAGGCACCAGGTCAGATTGAGCGGCCGTTCGTTAATGTATCTGCTGAGTCTGTTTAGGGCTGTGTACTGTAGCTGCTTAAGACCATGTGGTTCCCCTTTACTGTTTCTGACAGTGGCAAAGAAATCTCGCTAAATGTAATTTAAACGCTCTTTTGAGGTGGTTGAAAAGTCCGTTACCACACCTTTATCCTTACACAGCTCTTTGAAGCATTTTATTGAATACTTGGTTCACTTCACGGTGTCCTGTTCATTTTTAATTTTTTCATTTGTTCATCAGCCTCCTCTTTAGCTAGCTCTGCATCTCATTTTGAAGGTGTCTGTTTTTGGTGACAGCTGCTCAAGCCACTGCTCCATCGTAAGGCCTCCCAGAAGGTCCAAGTTGACTGTTGGAGTTTCCATTTTGTTAACATTTGCTGTTGTTTGCCAACCGCTAGCTAGCCAGTTGGTCATGCTAATGTTACTTCCTTGGTCGGGGAGTGATACAAATCTGTGCAAAGGCATTCAACGTCATGGCCGTCACATATGCCAATTATACTACAACTGTGAGCTGTTCAGATCACTTGAATTGAGCTACATTTTTTCTGAAGTTGTATAAAACCTTGTGTGTCTCCAGGGAGGCTGCGTGAAGTCTGATAAGTGTCCCCAAGAAATGTCATTTAAGTCAGCATTGGTTGGGGCCAATGACTACAAATGTGAAAAAGAAAAAGCTTGTCATACGTCTGGAGCTTGCACTTCTCTGCTTGAGGGTGGCGGTTCAAGGCTTCATTTGCCACTAACATAATAAATCCAAATCAGTGACTGAGCTGTCAGCGGTCAGGTTTCACTTTGGATATAGTGGATGTTCGTTCTTGACGTGAGAGGAGAATGCATCGAAAAAAAAATTGATACCTCTGGATCCTCTACATTGATTTTGATTCTATGACTCCATTTGACTTTTTAAAGAACAGGTATACTTAAAAAAGATTAAAAGGATAGTTCACATTTTTGGACTTGAAGGTGTATGAAGTAGTTGGCAGTAGTGTAGTGGATGTGAAACTTTTGACCTGCCTTCAGAGTCCCTTGGTCGGAGCTCTGGCTGCTTCTGAACGAAGAGTAGGAAGTTCTGGCAGGCCATCCAAACTAGTGACATCTCAAAATGAAAATTCATTGTCCTTGAGTATGTCAGACCTGGCTGTCACTTGGCACTATTTTTTGTCTCTTGTACAGGAAAAGCAAAGGGGGTTTCGCAAAAAACCATGAGCATTTATCTTCTTGGGATGATGAAGATCCGTACTAATATGTCAGTCAGAGGAGTAACTGTCATAATATTCGCCTTGGAGCTTCGTGTTAGATGGATGTATGGAAAGATGGAGAGTCTTTAGTTTTCATTATTATGTCATCCCTAACTGTAGCTACATGCCCAGAAAAATGAAAAAGTTAATAACATTATTCAAAAAATACTTATTTCTTTTCTTCCCATTCCATACTTTTGTGTATGTGCAGGTGAAGTGTGACCAGTATTGGCCCAGTCGAGGCACAGAGACATATGGGATGATTCAGGTGACCATGCTGGACATCGTAGAGCTGGCTACTTACAGCGTACGCACATTCATTCTCTACAAGGTAAGAACGTGGCATGTGTACTTTGTATACGCAGTATGAATATGTTTGCTAACATCTAGTCTTAAATTACAGACAGCGCAGGGCTTTAAAGGTGGAGTCAGCAAGCTTTTTTCATTGTAAACACAACATTCAAATTTGGCCTCTTCTCCCAAACTCAACACTCCAGCAGTTTTGTAACTTAGTGTGTACTGTGTGTACTGTTATCCTGCTTGTACATAACATTACACATCAAGCCGTGTAGAAATATTACAAATGTTTTAATGGAGTAGCTGATAATTTAGCAAGCTAACAAGCTAACCGCTGGTGATTTGCGTCTACCTGTCCAACTTAAAGCAGGTCAACTCTACAACTCTCTTCATTCTTTTCCATACTCCAAAGTGGGTGAAAGCCAAATCGAGATTCCCGCTCGCTCTGAAACAATCTTAATGCACTGCCCCCCCCGCCTCACTAAGATTATATTTCCTTTTCTTCACCACTATGTCCGCATCTCTCTCTCTCTCTTAGCATCTGAGAGGGTAAAAACTGAAACTTTCTTGCTTCATTGAAAGCTATCGTGCATTTACTGTGATGAAAAAGCGAAAAAAATGTTTTGTATTTAGTCCAGAATGTTCCAATTCTGAAAGATTAGATTAGATTAAATACTTGGTTGACACTATACAAGTGCATCGAAACGTTTGGAACAAGCTTGTAGCTGCTGCAATAAACATACAAGAACATCTTTAAAGACATAAACAGGATAAAATATAAATATGAAATAAGAACAAAAATAATGTACATACTATTGCACCGGAGGAATATTGCACAGGAAAATATATTGATTGTTACCATTCTGAATGCATTTGTGATGTACAATAATTTCATCATGATTGATCCTCACATAGAAGAGTCTGATAATTTATCAGTATGCTATTACAATGGATTTGTTAATGAATGTTTGTCATTGAATTTTTCGTGTTTTAAATCATGATGAGTGTTTGTGTGAACAGAATGGCTCGAGTGAGAAGAGAGAGGTTCGACAGTTTCAGTTCATGGCTTGGCCTGACCATGGAGTGCCTGAGTATCCAACTCCGACGCTGGCCTTTCTGCGCAGAGTTCGAGCCTGCAATCCTTCAGACAGCGGACCCATGGTGGTCCACTGCAGGTAATCTTTCTCTTCAAACACAAATTTGACTCTGAACTGAATTAGTGTCCTATATCACACGTTGTTTGAGCCATCAGACAGTTTTGAGTCTTTGAACACTCAGTGGTTTCATATCTTATTATTTACATATAAAACGTGTCATTTTGCATCACCTTGTGAGCTACCTGTCAGTCCTGATTGGCTTTTTTCGGCACACAATAACATACAAGCAAAGGCTGTTGCGAAGTGAGTTATCTATTATTACTACACAATTCTTTGTATCGAGATATCAAAAACAAAGACACTTCAAAGGCACAGAATTGTGGGAGGTAGACCAGGTGGTTAATAGGATGCAGCCGGGTGGAGGACATGCAGATGTTCATTTCACTTTCCAGTGTAGACAATTCTTGAGACATGGTCAGATAATCACTTATAACCGAGGGCAATTGGAGCTTTTGGGTCTTAAAGGTGCCAGAAAATATGAACTTTACCTCCAGTTAAGTAAAATAAATAAAAATAAAAATAAACTCATAAAACTCAGATTTTGCTTTAACTCTTAAATATCATTCACTGTAAAGGTTATTGGAGTAATTGCTCTCTGCCAAAAGAAAACAGAATCATGCAGAAATGCTTTGAAAATGTTATTTGTACGTCACACACAGCACACTTACGTGCCGTCTGTGAACACATCAGAGGAACAAGAGAGGCAAAGATCTGAAAATCCAGTCCACTTTTCTCCAGGCAGAGTGTTCCCTCCCTGCTGTTTGTCTCACTTCTTCTGTGGTGCAGTGAGGTCAGTCATGTTGCAGTCAATCACTGCATTTCAAAATGAGAGGCTGAGGCAATACTGCACAACATCTTAACTGCACAACATGTGTCTCGTATGGTAGAGATGCTTTGTTATGGTTACTTGAAACCATGATTAAGTTCAGCTTATTGCCAGTGAATAGAAGTGCAGCAGTCAAATAAATGGTGAGTTTTGTGAATTAAAACAACAGAGTCCACTATAATATCCACCCAAGTGATAACTACAGTAAAATGGGGGGGGTGTTTGTTCTCTGTGGACCTGTGCGAGCCACATCAAAGATAAATTTCCTTCACTTTGTGACCAACAAAAAAGTTTCCGATGTGATCCTGAAAATAAAAGTGCGGTCAGACTAGCAAAGCAAATTTCTCCTCACATTTTTTGCAAGAATTCGACTGCTGGAGTGTTTTTTTTTTTTCATTTATTTGCATTCAAGCAGCCGGTGACTGCATGTATACAGGCCTAGCCCACACGTACACAGGGATTTTAAAAACAAGATTTTTCCTCTTTTGATCACAAAATAAGGAAAAGGAAAAAAAAGCACTGTTCAAAGTAAATCTGTGTTGGCCAGTCAGAAGCCTCAACAAAGTTAGTAACTTACCGGTTCCGGCGGGCCAGCAACACTTAGTTTAAGAAAATAGCATGCTCACTCAAAAATACTTCGAATTATTCTAGGTGCCGACCCAAAAGTCACAATGCAAGAAGGAGTTGTTGGCACTCACCAAATGTTTTTAAAACTATTTATTAATGCACAGCAGCAGACAGAAACGGACGCATTTCAGCCTTAGGCTTTCTTCAACACTTGTCCTGCGCTGAAGAAAGCCTAAGGCTGAAACACGTCCGTTTCTTTCTCTCTCTC
>JAQLOL010000020.1:661260-677536 GCA_029783665.1 Naso thynnoides | reverse complement strand
CAATAATGTGACTAAAACTGGAATACTCCACATGACTCAACTCAATTATTGCTTACTCCGACTCTGACCTTGTTTGGAGTGAGGTAATCAGAAAATGCAGTTTACCTTGCAGTGTCTTATTCAAAGTATTGTCGTAATTGGGTTAATATGGGAATATTGGTGTCCATGTAAACATAGTGAGTGTCTTCAGGATGAAGACATCGGGCTTTTGCTTAAAGTCAGAGAATATCACGAGGTGCATCATTTTCATGCATCAATAAGACTCTTAGCTCCCCATGCCCTTTAACGACCTCGTTCACACACCCCGCTCCATCGGCACCGGTTGCATTAGCACTTTAAAAGAGCAGAGGCAGACAGTGGGTGTAGTTGTGGAACTCCAGCGCTGTCACCTGTGGGCTGAGGGTCGACTCTCAGAGGAGCATCATAGACAGTTGTTTCTTCCTCTCTTTCCCTCTGTCTCCACAGAAACTGGCCAACTCTAAAGCACATACCTCAAGATTCATCAGTGCCAACCTGCAGTGTAACAAATTCAAGAACCGCCTGGTGAACATCATGCCTTTCGAGTCCACTCGTGTCTGCCTGCAACCAATCAGAGGGGTGGAGGGCTCCGACTACATCAACGCCAGCTTCATCGACGGATACAGGTGAATCCACAGAAATCATTTCACTGTTGAATATAAAGCACAGGAGCACAGACAGAGGATGGCACCCGGCTAATTATGGTCTAGGGATGATACAAGTACTGCAAAACAGGATTTGCTGAGCAGCTGCACCTCTAATGAGTGTGGAGGTGGACCTTGTCTCTGGCGGCTGACAGCAGTACATTACAGGCTGACATGGAATCCAGAGTTTCGCTGTCTCCCATCCTTATGTTGTGGCTGTTGTCAAAACAAATTGGTCTTACTGACAGGTCTGTTAATTCCCTTCTCTCTTTTTTTCTTCACGTAAATGGATAGCCTGTCTGTGATTCGTGACATGCCACAGCAATGAAACGAGTCAGAGCCGGCCCGTCCGTTAGGTCATATATGCTCCTGGCTGGGGCACTGCATGGGTTAAGGGCCCATCCGTGGTTAGAGAGGTATAAACAACAGTTACCATTACAATGAATGGACATGAAAATGAAACTGACTGCACGTTTTGTGTAGCACTGGACTGATGTTAACAGCACTGTTGTGTGTCAAAAGCTCAATCGTGTCACAAACATAAGACCCACCTTAACGCCGCATTTTGTCCAGCAACATGTCTCCTCTCACTATGACAGGTTCTTGTCAGTCCCTCCAACTTGGACACAATAGTTAACAAGCTAAATATTTTATTTTCCTTTTTTGTTCACCAGCATCATTAATATTCCCGTCCAAAGACAATGATCTTCAAACTGCGTTTCAGAGACTCTGGTTACACCCAGGTTGCTGCGTCTTTGTTTTAAGACTTTGTCTTGTAGGGCTGATAGCACCACCGAGCACGGGAACTGTCATAGTTTGCTGAATAACATCTTTTCCTCCCGCGAATGTACGCAGTAGTAATGTGATGAAAGGCAGAATTCGGATGCATAACAGCTGCTAGCAGAAACAACAAGGTGAGCAACGGCTGTAATTTGTTATCCATGTTGAAATAACGTAGCTATTCGGGTAGTTGAGGCTCACGCGTAATGCATTACAGTGCAGGTTAGTTTTCTTCTGTAAAATAGTCACGACTTACCACATATTGCTGCGTCTTTGATTTGAGATGCAGCAAAGTAGATGTATCCTCTGTCTACAGTCGACAGGAGTCTCTGAGGCAGCACATGGCTAATTTGCATAAGAAGCACATGGTTCATTTGTATCTAGGCAACATTTACAGCAAAGAGGCCTACAAGCCCCTACAAGTGTTCCCCTTAAATCTCCTGAACTCAGTTAGTTTCCATGTCAGCTACATGTGAGGAAATCAACAGTGTCTGTGGGCTGTTTATCAATTTATTTAATTTTATTTCTCTGCCCAACAAACAAGCTCGTCAGAGCACCTTGTTTAATCTGCACTTTAAAGAGAACTGTACTGTTCATGTTTTATTCTTTGTTCATTAATGAAAAATGAGATGGTAAAATACATTTTGGGGTTTATTTGTTCTATACTAATACAACTAATAGTAATAGAACTAATACAAATAATGCACACATTATTATTTAACAAATATCAGAAGGTACTGTAATGAATTATTTGGGTATCTCTGGGTAAATCATTGAATCTGTTTAAGTTATTTAATTGTTGCCCATCTGATTTAATTTGTGTAAGTATTTGTTAGTTTGCTATAAAGCTGAACAGGAAAAAGGCCTATGTTGGTTCATAATGATAATGGTATTAACACTATGGTTCCACTGCCAGAGTTGTTTGGAGTTCAGAGCTCTTGACTGTCTTTGGAGGTTAAGATCACGCGTAGAGCCAAACAGACCCTCGGGCCGGCCCTGAACCGAGTACTTTGTCAACAAGACTTTTTCAATCACAGGCCTCAGGACTAAGACGTTAGTTCCATTCCTTTGCACACAGAGAAATAACATACAGTTTAGTGTTTAAATAACCCTGCTGGACCTGCTTAATTAAATATCATTATGTCGCAATTACCTTTATTTACTTTCTGTGTAAGTATGCAGTGAGGAGATGGCTATTAATCTCATGTCTGTATGTTGAGAACAAAGCTGGAGTCAGGATTGAGCTACAAATCAAAATGACTGGAAGCAGGGGAAAAGCGAAAACGACGAGCCTTTCACTGTGAGAAGAGAGAGCTCAGTTTGAAACCTGGATTCTGTCTCACCTACACACAAATGACCAATCACAGCTAGTGTGAATGTTGGATTGTTGGAAATTTACAGAATTGCTGGACACGGTTTTTCAAATTCCAGTGTCGGAAAGGCGTGTGGGGACAGAGTTTTTGAAACCATTCGACCAACAAACACTTCTGATGAAGCATAGAGGCAGCTCCACTCCACCTGCTGCTGTTCGCAAAGAAATAATTTTACCATATACCTTTTCCTAACCCCCCCCCAGCCTGACTGGTCACAGCAGATGGCAGTCCGCCTCTGAGCCACGTTCTGTTCTGTGTGTCATATTGTTGTGTTTGTAACAGTGTTTGAACAGCTATGGATGGCACAGAGAAAGAGTTACAGACACAATACTTATCAGTAATGGTTGGGAATGGAATATATTTATTGCTTGCTGGGGTCCACACATGGGATTTGTTGACAAGAATAAAATATACAGTAGAATGCCAACAGAATCATCCTCATCCATCAGTCAACACAAGCATTTGGAGAGTCAGGTCCAAGCAAAAGTCTAATAATTTGTCACAGCAGATAAAGGTAGAAATGTAAAAAGTGACATTTGAGTGCAGCCTTAGCTTTAGCCTGAATTAAACGTGGACTGTCTCCTTAACAAGCTTTCAAGCTGTGTTTTATAAACAGCGTTGGAGTTACCGCGTTACAGTAATCATTACTTTTAGGCAGTGGTGGAGTAATATGATTCCTTTCTAATAAAATTCTGTAATATTGTGACAGTGACTGTATCCAGTAATGCATTACCTCCAGAAACTAAGTGTTCATTGATGTTTTTGCCAAATGGTTGTTGGGAAATTTGCTGCGTGACTGTGGGCAGTTGCTTGTCAAATTATGTCAAGCTGCTCTGGCTATCAAGGTCATTTCTTTATTGTGTGTTGTGTTTATGTATGAGTGTATTTTCTAACGATTTCCCTTCAAGATTAAGGAGGCTGCTTTCAGTGACATTCATACGCACACTAACGTCACAGCAGCAAAACCGAAACTACCTGTCGTCATAAACTTGATAGGACAGAGGAAATTAAAATGAGAATTTTAGCTTCTGAAATATTTCCGTAAACTTTTGGATGTCAGGAAGAACATTAGATCCCCACTGACACACTGGCATGTCTGAAGATTTAAATAATCAAAGTCACACCGCTGTGCCATGCGTAACTGCGCACAACGTCTGGGGACACGGAATCGCAGCAAGTACTAAAACTTAAAGTCTGCTCACATTTTGGACAGTTTTCCTTCTTATTTATTGGCATAGTCAAAGTAATCAAGGTGAGAACTCAAACTGATTAAAAACAGCACTGCTGTGTTAGACATGTGGCACACAGATTTAGCTGGATTTAGCTTTAAGAAGCTCCGAAGAATATTACATGCTCACATTTTTTATGCTCAGTCAAGCTTCTGTGGTTGTTTTGGTAAAAGTAACACAAAAATAGTGTAGTCGGTAACACAAAAAAGTAATATTTTAGGGTAACTTATTTCTTTCAGATGAAAGTAACTTGTAAAATCTTTTATATTACATTTTGGAAGCAACTTGTCCAACACAGCTTATAAAGTAAGTCATTAATTAAGAAGCTTTGATAACACAACCAAGCATTTTGTGGTAGATATCTGTGCTGATATTGTCCCTGTGATTTTGGCCTTTCAGAATATTATTAATGTAATGAAAATGCAAACATTAATTAGAAATATTGTCCAGCGCTCCTAGCAGAGTCAAGCATGGGCTGAGTCAGGACTTCCCCTTCCACTTGCAGCGAGAGCGGGTGTATTTTGTTCTCGGCTGTCAGCTCCTAATGAAGTCCCCCGGGAACCTCCACCTGAGGGAGGATTGGGAAGGAGACAGTAGTGCCCTGTAATTCCTCTCTAATTCCTTTTGCAGTAATTAAAAATGGAGTGCGATACAGGGAGCTCCAACACTGGCTCAACCTTTAAAGCGCACAGAGTAGGACAGATGAAGGTGACAGGGGATCGACATGACTAGTGAGGGTGTCCAGTAACAATCAGGTTTATCAGCTGTATTCAATCACTGTAGTGCCTGTCAGTGGTGATGAAGAGCAGGCTTAGACCAGCATATCATTAATTTGCATTAGAGAAGGCTTATACATAGATCTCTAAATAGCACACATGGTTCCCTTTGAGCTAATAAATGTGTAAATGTTAATAGGTAGTACAGTGACCAATATTAAAGGGAAATTCAATTATTCTTTTGTGAAAGCAGGATTAAAATGCATTAGTACGTCATCTGTATCCACCTTTTTCCACCTCTCACTGGAAAAATATAACTTACAATGCAACAAACTAGCAGGTGTAGGTGTTTACCAACATAGTCAACAGTAAACACAGGTTACTACATTCTATATTTTCTCTGCATCACTTAATCCTGTGTGCAAACCCAAACCAACAGTGAACTGATTCTAGGTGTGGGTACCAGCAAGGATTTCACAATACAATAAACATTGATATATCATGATACATGGCGATACGATGCATATTGCAGTTTACCGCAATATTCGACATATTTCACTGAAAGTGTAAAAAATAGAGCTGAAATACAAGTTGCTGTGTTTGATCTGGGTAGTCTCAGTACAACATATTACATTATATTGATAATTCAGTGCACAAATTGAGCCAAAACAATTTAATTCAAAATTTCTTTTACAGTTTATTTTGAAGGTGTAGTGGAGGTTGTAGTTCACAACCCGTTTAAAACCTGAATTTTATCAAAATACTTTTTTAATCAAAATGTTTTTCAAAATATCAATTTTCTGGAAATCGATACATATATCAAGAAAATAAATAACGGAATATATTGCCGTATTGATTTTTTAGCAAAGCCCTAACGTTGACATGTACTTTAGCAATAAATTCAGATCCAAGTTGCCTCAGATGGGCTTAACAGCACCCGGCGTGCAGTTCTGCCATCATCCATACCTGTTTTTGTGACAGTGTAAAAGCAAACTGTTGTGGCATTTTGTATGTTACAATAGAAAAGTACTTCAGACCAGCGTAAGCAGCTACACTATTTGATTGAAGATTGCAAAGAGGTCGGCAGTGATGCAAGTCACATATTCAGCCTCTGTCATCCGACCACAAACAATCTGAAGCAAACAACCAGAATCAGCTGCTGCTGGTCAGAGTTCCTGTCATCATTCAGCAGTTTTAGGGGGAGTGACAACATTTTGGTTACTACGATTATTTTTGGTTGTTGTATTAAGAGGTAGTCAAACAACTGTTGCACAGGTTTAAACCTAAGAGCAGGACAGGGCTGGACCAAAAACAACAGGGCCTCTTTACACAAATGAACGCTGATGTGTCCAGACTAAATTTCCCCGATTTCAGCTGTGGACTGAAAAAACACGAAGTGAAACAGACGCTGCAGCTGTGATTCTGGTTGCGTACAAACTAATGCAGTACCACCTTTGACCACAGTGTGGGGTATAATAGTAGAGTGGTGCTTTACATATTTTCACTTATTTACTCCATGGACAGAAGAAGAAGTAAATCATCGTTATTTATGGAGGGCACAAGAAGAAATAAGCCAGACGGACTGAAGACCTATTTTTCTGATAGTAGCCATTTTTATACAGAGAAGCCTTTGCGCCACATTGAAGGTTCAGTGTTCATTTACACAACACTATCTCTAAGCCGTTCCTGTCTGGTATTTTATGCAGCAGATTTGACCTGGGTTTGTTCGATAAGCATCACCTTTTTTACTTTTTCTCTATGTAAAATGCACCCGTGTTCTACTTTACATGTCGTTATGCTTTCATGAATCGTGCTAACCTGTTGTGAATAGCCTCGCCAGCATCAGATGTGATTCATGTGCTCTTTTCACAACACACGTTTTAGCCGTTTCTACACAGAGACGGCGCCACACTGAAGGCTCGCCAATAATCCGCCTTCTGCTGATTTTATGTTATTTACACAGAACTGAGCAGCACATCTTTAAGCCACTTCAGTCTGACATTTTACCCAGCGAGCAGCGGTTGTGGATTCCAAGGAGACGTTTCCTGCGGTAACATGTAACAGCATCAACATCACTTTCCTCTGTTGAGAAAAAGACCCAACGTGCACACCACACAGTGAAATAAGTGATTAAACTGCGCTGAAACTGTCAAAAACTGCTGACAATTACGATGTAATGCAGTTATCAAAATCCATCTATATAGAGCTACTCAGGTTGATTTCATGTGTGTGGAAGGTTATGTGTACAAAAATCTCAAGGCTGCATGTTTACAGTGGGCAATTTTCTCCGTGTACAGGCTAAAAAACATCGTAAACCATTGTTCCACACACAGGTGCTGTTCATCAGGCTGCTCTCCACCGGACTTTTTTTCCTCTTTCCACTGCGGCCTGCTAGTGAAAGTAAATTGAAAGTCTGTTTGCTTATTCTTTTATTTCTTTAACATATATGAGTTTAACTCAACATTTAAGTTTGAGAGAAGAGTTCACACAGTAAATGATTATCTGTTTTTCAGTGATGAATTTTTTCTAAGCGTTATTCTTTCATGTTTCCTGTACATGGTCACACCTCCACCACAAACAGTTAATGAAGTTTTTACATTGCATTCAAACAGTAGAAAACCTGATAATAATGTAAAAATAAATCTGTTGAATTCTTCATGCTTAACCTCTCCTCTGTTAAGATACATGCCCCTGACTCGGACAGCTGGCTTTTCCATTTACACAAACGCCGGCTCACCTTTGATGCGGCTCTGGACTCTGCACTCTTTGACGCTGAATCAAAAATGTCCCCCAAGTCACCTCCGTAACTTTTATACAGACAGTGATGCAGGGAAAAGAACCCGCCTTTACAAGGCTGTGGAAAGGGAGCTAGTGAAAATATTGGCCTCGGTGTGACCGTAACATAATTTATTGTACAGATTACCATGTGATAACTATTACAATATTTCATGACACAGCTCTGTTTTAGGGGAGGTGGATTACTGATAAAAATGAAGAGCGAATGAGACAGGAGAGAAAGAGCAGGAGAAAGTGAAAAGGAGAGTGAGGTGAAAAGGTAAGAGAGGGAAGAAGGCTGAAGAAAAGGAGAAAAAAGTTAAGAGGATAATAAGAGCGAGACAAGGAGAGGAAAGAGGAGGGCAGACAAGAGGAGGTATGGCTCTTTTAAAGAAGCAGAAATGTCATTTTAATGACAAGATTTTAAAAAATTCTGTTTATATGCCCCTGGTGCCCAGACCAAGATGACACGATGGTCCACTGCATCCTTTACAAGTTGTCAAAATACATGAAACTGTATCTGTCCCCATTTTTTATTTCATAATGATCATATTTAATGATTTTGTACACTGAACTGGAAATGTCCCCAGTTTTCATTTCAGAAATCTGGCCACCTTAATCCAGACATCATAAATACTCAGCAGTATGTATGCTGCACACACATTCACACAGACACAGACACACACACACACACACACACACACACACTCTCTCTCTCTCTCTCTCTCCCTTATCCATGCTTCAACACTGCCCCCTGGTGGGCATGTCCTGTCCGGCTCATCGCCTAGAGCCTGGCTCAGCAGCTGGGATAGCATCTGTCATTTTTTAAACGTGCCATTAAAAAATATCTGCGTTCAAGCAAAACTATTTAAATATCAGTGCACTCATTAGCAACAGCTGACTCACCAAAATTACTTTAAGGGAAACTATAAAATTAAATATTTAACACCTGAGAGGTTCAGTCAACAGTTGTGAGGTGTCACTGCCTGGAAGCAGATCCTGTATGTGTGTGTGTGTGTGTGAGAGAGAGAGAGAGAGATGTGCTGATGGTTAAATCCAGCGACACTGAAAAAGCTTTGTATTACAGTTTTTTGTTTTGTTTTTTATTAAAGGCAGATGTATATCATAAAAAAGATTGCCCTGTAGTGGTCCTATGGGTCTGTTTTTGTCAGTCTCCATTTTGATTATCTGTATACGGGTAAAAGAGGCAACACACAAATAATGTGGCACATGAGTGGAAGAACAAGTGTTTATTTTTAAGGACTGAGTACTTTTCATTTTGCTCGACCTTCACTCTTACTTAGGGTGACCAGATGAGAATGGGGGGAATTTGGTTCAGGGAATTTAGAGGTAGGCGTGATCACATGGTCACGTGGTCACGTTGACAATTAACAGTAAAACACATGACAGTCAAAACTCAACAGTAATTATTTTTAGTCATAAATTCAGCTGTTTATCAGCAGAAAAAAAAACATAATGACTGTTTTGCATCATCATAAAACACGTTTGCATCTTGTACGGAAGCAGTAATCCACTGATATTTCCCTCCCGGCTCCTCCCAGTTCCTGCAGTAACGTTTCTGCTCTTTTGCTTACACAAAAAAAGTGATTTGCAATGATCAGTTTTTAATGTTTTATTAGAATAATAAATCAAAATTATGGTTTACTTTAATTTTTGGGACAGTTAATACGGGATTCCGGATTTGGGGCAGATGTTTGTCATTCACCCTACTCTTACTCCAGTAAATTTTTGAGACAGTAATCTTTTAACTTCACTGATTTGCCACCAATACCTCTAATACGACACATTTTTTATACCCAAATCCAAAAAGACACCAGCTATGTGCTGAAGTTTCTGCTGAGAGAGAGTGGTAGCATTTCGTTAATGTAAGCTACCTTAATTTTTAAAGTTATACAACAAACATGATTTTTTTGATTAATAATATGAAATATAAAATGCTAATAAAATAAAAAGTAACTTGTATTTTGAGTAATTTATCAACTGTAGGCCGTACTTTTCTTTATTTTTCTCAAATGCTAATCTTTATTTGAGTTGGTTTTTATTGGAGTAATTGTACTTTTACTTCAGTACAGACATTTTACTCCATCCACCACTGTCTGCAAGGCAACGCGCGTGTGTGCATCACACCTCCCTGCTGACGGTTTTGCACTATCCCATAGAATAAGGGCAGATGGCAGTAAAACGCTGAGATAAATAGCAAATTGCATTGAAGAAAGCTGCAAGCAAATGCATGGAGATGTAAACTCTATCTCTCTGAAAATGTGAACATTGGTGTAATATTGTAGATGCGAAATAAGTTGTTCTAAATCGACTTCCTTCTTCCACTGAGTCAGAGTGAACAATTAATAGAGCTGACAGCCACTGTCTGTTTAATCACCACCTCCAAGCAGCTTTTTCTAACCATTTCCACAGCCCTCTCACCATCTAAGTACACACATTTGTAACGTGGAGTTAATGGCTTCTGATCAAGAACGTGTCTGATAAACAGTTGCAAATGACACTGGCCTTTTAGCCGTTGGTCTTTAGATTTTGGGAGGAGAAAGGAAGAGGTGGAGGAGACACCTCACTTGGGTGAAATCATGGACACCACAGAGAAAAGCTGAACTTGTGTCAAGAGCCGGAGTGAAATAAAACCTCCGTTTTCAAATCTTTGCTTGGCTTTCCTGTTCAGCTTCACATGTTGAAGAAAGAAATTTGGTAAAACTTTTTATGAAGCCTGTCCCTATAATGCATTATAACACATTATAAACACACTTACAATGCATTATAGTTATAATGCTTATAACTATGATTACACAGCACTTTCATCGTAACGCGTTATAAGTAGGGCTCGACTGATATGGGATTTTTAGGGCTGATGTCAATACCAATAATTAGGAGTAAGAAAATAACAATATGTGTTATATATTGGCTAATACTTTACACATATAATATCTGCTGAGTGTGGTTATCTTGTGTCAAAGACATGTAATGGAGGCAGGACATCTTAACAAACTTTATGCCAAACTTCAGTGCACTGAAGAGTAAAAACTTCCCTTTGTAGTTATCAAATAACAAGTAACGAGCAAACTACGTAGTTACACCATTTTAAATCACTAGTCCAAGCATTTTTTCCTGCCTTGAAAACAATTTAAATACTGGCGCATTTTAACGAACTATATGCCAATATACAGTAGCCCAATATCAGCCGATAATATTGGCCAACTGGTATATCAGTCAGGCCATTACTTTAAGTATGTTCATAATGTTTTATAGATTCATGCTTTAAGTGTTACTGAAACTAATATCAATCAACAGCCAGTCAGATTTTTTTTGTCTTACCAGTGGTCTCAGTTCTGATTCAACATGCTGAATCAGAGGATAAGCTGCCGATAAGGACTGACTATGTGGGATACGCTGCAAAGACCTGGCTAACAGACGCTCAGCGGCAGCCTGACAGTGGCCAACAGCTGTCTGTCGCTTTGGTGTGTCAGGGCCCTGGGTGAAAACACTTTGATCATGCTGAGCAATCACCAGCACATAGAGAGAGGACTGAGCCCTGCTTGCATTTGCGCACATGGAGCAGAAATGCGCTCGTATCAGGTTCATGCATATCGTTTTGATGTGCTCAGGTCTTAAACACCATAATTAGACCACGTATGTTCTCATACAAAACTCATCCAATCACAACCTGGGTAAAAACAGTGTCGATGCATTTGATTGCTGTTTATCAAGGTATAAATATGACTGGGTGTCAGTTTTTACTGCAGCATTGTTATACAGGAAAATGAAATTGTGCACCAGAATCAACGATGAAGAGGAAGAAAGTGGAAACACAGATGTGTCTCTGTTTCAATTTGCAGGCAGCAGAAAGCGTACATGGCCACTCAAGGCCCGTTAGCTGAGACCACTGAAGACTTCTGGAGGATGCTGTGGGAACACAACTCCACCATTGTAGTCATGCTCACCAAACTCCGCGAGATGGGACGGGTAACGTATCATAATCACACCTTACGTCATGTCCTCACATAAAAGGTGCTAAATGCAGTACAATGTACAGTACGAGTACAGCACAACTCTTATATTGTGGTGATATTATGTGTATTTTTTATACAGGTTTGATGTGTAGTTGAAACTGTGAGGTGCGGAAGTTTATGGCAGCAAAATAATTGTTGACTGATAGACATGAAACTGTACCCGTACCAGGAGTTGAGCTCTGCTGCTGACGTTGAATAAGGAATCTGAGCCACTGGCCCATATGATACAAAGCAACAGTTTGATGTATGGGCTCATTTTCACAAGATAGAAAAACAGGCATGAAATCTAAAATCCGTCCGGAATGCATTTACGATTTTTTAAAGATTTTATGCACTCGCAGTGTGCTCAGACCATGTTAATACTTGATCCTCCATGTAGAAACAACATAATTAGTGCAACCTAATATATATATGACTACACTTAAAGCTGCAGATGGTAACTTTTGCTAACAAGCTAATAAGCAAACATTAGTGGTAGCATGAGACTAATTTGGAAGCAACTCCATTGTAGCCGTTTGCTCGGGTTCATATTTGGTTTGTTGTTGCTCTCTCTTTTAAGTCCAGTTTAAACCGAGACTAAACAGTTGCAGGGAAAGTTTCAGCGGAGTGAACTGATCCTTCTCAGCTCGAGCTTGAGAAGACTGACGGTGTCACTTGCAGACACACAGAGTTGGATCAGGGCGTGGACACAAATTACTAATCGAAGCGCAGCATAGACCGATCAGGACAGAGAGTACAGAGAGCTTCACCGAGTGGGCAAATAGAACAGGAGCAATTTGATTTTTATTAATCCTAAATACAGAGGCAAACAGAGATCTCGTGATACTCTCAGACCACGTCACTCAGTAACAGCTGTCTCTGGGTATTATGACATTTTTTCCAAGTAGAAAACAGAAAAAAGTTGTTGATGTTTACCCCAAAGTTACCAACTACAGCTTTAAATGCACATGACTGTGCTATTTTGACACCAGCTGTAATTAAGTATCCCTAAGTGCACATTTTTCATATATTATTTGTGTTGATGTTAAGTGTATTACTTAACATCTTTTAGACAATGAATTATAGACATTTAGTTTGAAATACTTGAACTGTGTAAATATTATTGATTAATATTATATGTGAAAGTGTATTTAGTAATTGTTTTTATTATAATTAGATATATTCAGTGCATCTTTGGTGAAAAATAGTGTCTTTTAATACAAATAATAACTTAAAGGTCTCTCAGAATAACTTGCTGACCTGTATATTTTAAGTTGTATTGTTTTTGTACCATTAACACTTGAACTACAAAATCAGCGTGTTGAACAACACTCCGTTTTAGAACAGAAATCAGAGCACGCTTTTGCCAACAGTAAAAATATACTTTTGCCAATTCATATCCTTATATTCATTTTCTTGCCTGAAAGGCAGGTTCTTAAAATATACTTGATTTAAAATTTAGGGTTTAGTGTTTTAATTTTACTCTGTCTTTATTCACATTTAAATGTTTTATAACATTATGATTAAATCAATTGCCTCATGGGAAAATGTATTCCTACAGCCTGCACACACTTGTATTTCATATAAATGATGTATAAATACATTCACTGAGTGTGGAATCACAAAAAACACATTAATTAAAATGTGCAACAATCAATGTGTGTGTGGCAACAATCCACACTCTTCATATCACGCACCCATGTGCACATTTACAGTATATGCATATCCAGGTATTCAGTGGGTTTAACTATGTGTAGAATACAATGACGCAGTTGCCATGAAGCCCCAGAGCCTCAAACCCCCCAGTTCACTGTGTGGCAAATTACAGTTTAGTCAAATTACTACAAAGCAGTTGATGCACTGAAAAAGTGAAGCCAAGTATTATATTTTCTGGATAGAGTTGACAGTTGTCAATAGGGGCCCAACAATAATTACTTGCCCAAACAGCCAAATCTGAGCCTGCCTTAAGTAAATCATTTGGTCCTTCACAGTGACGGCTTATCTCATAACTTTAATCTGTTGCTTACTTATTGCAAATTCTGTAAGTATAGTAGTTTGAACTTGGATTCATCAGCTATATTTCAGGCAAAACTCAAAAAGTCAGAAATGCAGATTACATTCACGACACATTGTGACACATATGCTCTCTCTGTGCTCTTCAGGAAAAGTGCCATCAGTACTGGCCTGCTGAGCGCTCTGCACGCTACCAGTACTTTGTTGTGGACCCCATGGCAGAGTACAACATGCCTCAGTATATCCTGAGGGAGTTCAAAGTCACAGATGCCAGGGTAGGTATTCCTCAGTGAAGCTTTGCTGTTGTTGTGTGAGGCAGCAGCGGAAAGAGAGCGCGAGCTCAGCTCGATTTAAATGAAAGGTACATCAATGTCACTCATGACTCTATTTTTGTAACAGAGTATGTTTGTGCCGGCAGAGTGGCATTTTCAATGCATGCAGAGGTTTGTTTCCCATCTGTTGCTGTTTAGCATTTTATGAATTTCATTGTGCTGAGAGTAAAGAAGACTTGGGAAAATCTGGACTGTGCTCTCCCCACAGAGGGCACTGAGTTCACTGCTAGGAAAAAAGAACAGTTAATTGGGCCGGACATGAGTGATACTGGGGTTGTTACATCTATTGATGATGTACAGTAATCCATACCAAAAAACTACTATGTCCCACCTATGATGTGCTTTGGGGCTTCGAGTCCATTTTAGCCACTTGAGACTTCTGCCATTCTGCCACCGTTAAGCACAAGAACAGCAGAGGAGGTGCTGAGCAGATCAACATGAGAAGTGATCCGAGTTTTTAATCGCCTGTGTGTAAGATTTGGAAATGTCGGATTCTGGCGACCCCCTGTGGTGGCATCATCACAAATACCCTGTGGTAGATGCCAATTTTCCCGCTGCTTTCCATGGAATCTAATCCAGTGGCTCCAAAAAGCAACACAGGCTTCCCTTTGCAGACCCCTTGGGGTTATAAACTTTTGGGATACATTTTGAAAATATGTCAAAATGTTCCTTGCTGCCCCTCAGGCTCAGACTTGAACTAATTGAGTTCTGTCAGATGCTTTCTGACTCTTCAGGAGATGTAGATGTCCATGCCCATCTGGATTCGCTTCTCTTGCATTTGAGCCACAAGCATTTGCCATCTGCTCAAACTCATCCATCACTGCCATAACATTTAGCACAGGCACAAGCTATCTCTGTACGAGAACATCTTTTATTATCCCTTACTTACTTACAGACTAACTCTTCAAGTAAAGGCTGGGAGCAATGCAAGTTAAGAATGATGTCTTTTTACTCTTACTTAGTGAAGTTCCATGTAGTGGAAGTCCAAGAAAAGAGAAGTCTTGTGGTACTCTGAAGGTTGTAATATTAAAAACCCTTTCAACTAGTTTCAACTCAAATGAGTCTTCATCAGGAAAGTGTAACATTCAAAAAGGGGACAGGTGTTCTATTATGTTTTTCCTATTTTTCTGTATTCTGTTTTCCTGTGTTTTCGTTAGGATGGTCAGTCGAGGACTATCAGGCAGTTTCAGTTCACTGACTGGCCAGAGCAAGGAGTGCCAAAAACTGGAGAGGGATTCATCGACTTTATTGGCCAAGTCCATAAAACTAAGGAGCAATTTGGACAAGATGGACCAATCACTGTGCACTGCAGGTAACTGTCACTGTGCGTGCGTGTGTGTGAGAGTATGTGTGTGTGTGAGAGTATGTGTGTGTGTGTGTGTGGGTGTGTGTGTGAGTGTGTGTGTGCATGAATGTGTCTGAGAGAAAAAAGGGATTCAACATTACACATTTATTTGTTTGGCTTTGTTTTTTTGTATGAATGCATGCAGTGGTGGTGGACTGCTTTACATTAAAGGATGTTCCCAAACTGAGCAGCTAGACACAATGGACCGAACAGTAAAGTCTGTAGATCTTCAAAAAACTGTGACTCACGCCCTCTCTCTTCCTTCTATTTTCTGTATTCTTTCAAAACGGTTTGTGTAGTTTCCTCCTCCCGCTTTCCCTCCTTCTTGCATGCCACTGCACTCTGCTGTACTCAAAACCCCTTTTTTTCTGATTACTTACACAAAATAAACACAGCTACTGATAAAATGTTACTAACAGCTCGCCCCTATCACTCTTCAACATGACAAAGTAACAGCAGCAGTTTAGCCTTTAATCCAGCTCATATGCTCATGTTGAAGAAGTGCTGTGAATAAATCCACACAGAGATATTTCCCTTTTGTTCTCCAAGAAACAGGAACGCTATCAACTTCTGTCTAGTGCGTGCCTCTTAAGAAAAGCTAAATAAAGGTAACTTTCCTTCATTCACCTGAAAAAAAGAAACACTTTATTGGAGCCATCTCGAACGAAGTGCTGACAGTAATCCGTGAAGCAGAGGGCAGAGCACAGCGATGTCTGAGCTGAGCGAGGGAGGGTTCAGGCACAGCACTGTGTGAATGGAGCTGGCATGACCATATAAGGAAGTCCAGCACGCACTGACGTCAGTGTAACAACAGAGTTTTTAAAAAAAACTTTTAAAACACAGCATGCAGAGCCGATGGAAACAGTCTGCAGTACTCACTCCCAAATGTACATATAATAACAATAATAATAATAATAATAAATTTTATTTGTTAGCGCTTTTACAAGTGCTCAAGGCACTTTACAATTAAAAGATACAATAGAACATCATCATTGCATTCAATCATAAAATATAAATCAGACAGATTAAAACAAG
>JAQLOL010000020.1:622790-645224 GCA_029783665.1 Naso thynnoides | reverse complement strand
TCAGATTTCTTTGCATCAAACAGTAAACTTTTGTTGCGGTTCGGCCTTTCTCTAACACAGTAACCATGTGCTGGCACCCCTGAAACGGCAAACTTTTGAAACCGGGTTCCAGAGTGTGATCTTTTGAAAATAGTAAAAAAGTAAACTAATAAACTGCAAAGCCCATGGAAGCAGTGACTAAGCTAATGCTAATGCTAATGCTAGCACAAATCAGTGCATTCCACTCTAGCCACTACCAAAGTGCGATTTAACACTCCTCAGTGCACCGAAAGCAGCTTGAATATTACGACAGTCTGTTGAGGCAAATTTGAGTGTTTGTGTCATAATTTTAGAGGTCAAGCTACGGCTGAATTTCTTGAGTTTGTGGCTGCTTATTAGCAGCAACAGGAAGTAAACAACTTGAGCAGCTCTGATGGTATTTCATTACAAAATTACACCGCCAACCCCCGGCCTGTCCTGCATACCACAGCGCTTTCAGGTCTTCGTGTAAAAGTGGATTTTTTAAAAAACGCAATGGAAAGAATTTCTATTTTTAGTGGGGCTGCTCTCATCTAAATGTAGCGTAAATATCCTTCAGAACATCGCTGCCTTCCAAGAAAGCAGGAGAATCTACGGCGGCCACAAAACTCGATTCTAGAGCCAGCATTGGTTTGTCCATTCTGGGCCACAGTGGCAACATGGCAAACGTGTCGACCTAATGAGTGTGTATCAGGCAAAGTTCCACAGTTTCAGAGAATCTAACATACTGAAGAAAGCTGCATTCTTTAATGGTTTGGATTGATCGAGTAAAATTAGTATTTGTAAAAATGAAGTTATTGCTGTGTCACTCTTTTTCTTTTCTTCTTCTTACCCTTTCTTCTTTTTACTCTTTTTCTTTCAGACACAGTGAAAGTCAAGCTGGAGCCTAAGAAGGAGAAAGACACCAAGCTGCAGACTAAATGTCAGTCTAAAGCCAGCACTAAAAAACCTTCACAGAGACGAAGCCCCTCTAAAAAAGAGAAGAACGGCATGTCCGTCGCAGATGTTTGTCCTCCTGAGCCAGTTGAGAGCCAGGTGGCAGCCCCGTGCTCCGAGGAGGCGGGCGGCAACGAAGCGTCCAAGCGGGGCCGCAGCTGCAGCCCCGCACACCGAATGTTTCAGAGGACACTGAGCCCTGCAGACGTTCTGCACGTTCACAGCTACGCCAAAGGAGACTACGGAGAGGGAGAGGCCCCGCCCACGGAGGAGAAGAGGAGTGAGGGCAGTGACAACGAGACCGAGAAAGACAGCAGACATGTTAGCAAAGCAGTGAGTGGACACAGATGTTACACTCATTCAATACTGCACTTCACGTGTTAATGGACAGTAACAGTGGCGACCGTTTCTGTTGCACACGAATGAAACGCTGCATGGTAAATGTGCGTGTTGCAGGGGCAAGCAATAATTTTCCTGAGTAAATATTCCAACTTACACAGGTTCCATCATCATCAGCACCACCTGAGTTATGTGACGTGCACATTTGTGATTTGCTAACCGGTCAGAAGCAGCACTGAGTTGGAGTGTGCGAGGTTCTCTTTCCACAGGCAGGCCGTGAGAGTTGCGTCTGTTGCTACAACCCAGAGACCAAACAGCAGTCGTTGTGGTGGAAGAACCTGCAATGTTCAAGACTAATGACATTTTTCTGTTCCCCAAGTTCAGTTTGGTGTCTGGGAAACAGTTTAAACTTTAAGTCCATGAAGAAAGTGCAAATGCGTGTGCACCGCTGGTCACCAAAGCACGTGTAACTCAGGTGCTGATAAAGATCAAGAAATGTAATTTACTCAGGAAGGTTCGCTTGCACCTCTTACATGCAAAATGCTGTTCAGCATTTCATTCATGCACAACAGGTTTAGTGTCTTAAGAATATGATTCCACTTCTTATGTGCACTTGACAAATACATTTCATAAAGCCTGCTGGAAAATGTTAAAGTCCACCTGGAACAGCATTTAAAACTATCCACCTCCATGTTGTGATGTCTTTTGGTATAAACAGGTTCTCTGGTCTTTAAGTCGAGACGTAACGCACTTTAAAATACTGTATCCAGGGCCAAGCCCCTTCGTTTCAATACGCCGCAGTGCTGTGTCCTATGTCATTTAATTTAATCTGAGCCGCTTTTCTAGCAGTGAGAAAGACAAGAGGACATGGCTGCAGTTGATGAAGCATGTTAAACAAATGAAGGAAAGTTTTTGCTTTTTCGAGTGGGTGCTACAGTTTGCCGGGTTAGCAACCATTTGCTAAAACCAAACCGACCCTTTGCTGGTATCCCTGATAGAGGTTATTATTGTAGCCGAGCAAGAGCACAGCTGATACTGCTGTCTGCATCCAGTTAGAAACTTTTATGAGAGATGTTCACAGAGTCAGTTTGGTCCTAGTGAGTGGGTGCAAAAGTTAACTAGCTAACCTTAGCACCACTCACAAAAGCCAAAACTTTTTCTTCAGTCGTGTAACGTACTTTATTTTACTTTACTTATCAACTCCAACTATGTCTTTCTCATCTTTCTCATCGCTAGAAATGTGGCAGAATTTATTTATTTAATTATTTTATTTATTTTATTTTGATTTAACACAGATCTGTTGAAACAACACAGGACAAAGCACAGTGAGGGGCTTGGACACGCATATAGTATTTTGAAAGGTTGTTTAGACTTAAAGACCAGATACAGGTGGGATAAAAGATTGAGAGGAATTTGACTGGCACATAAAAAAGTGGAAGATATCATAACAAACAAGAAGGATTACTGTGACAGAGGCTAACGTTAGCCTAACTTTAGCCCGTCATCAGAGGTTCCCATTTTGGGCGTGACTCACATTTGCCCCATTCTCATGGCCTCAAATCCAAAACATGAAAATATGAATAAACTGGGGGCCTTTAAACAGCAGGAGACGGCTGTGTTCAGCTACATTTTGAACTCCCCTCAGAAATTTTCACAGTAAAAGTTGTGCAGGCCGCCCTGCCTGACAACTGTCTCCCTGACACGGCCTTTATTTAAAAGTAGATCGCTGAATTTTGCAGTGACCAACTCTCTGCTTTCATGGGATTTTTTGACTTGATATTGTTTTCAAGAATGCTCAGTTGTCAGAAGCACAGTTTTGCTAAAAAAAAAAGAATGTAAATTTGTTGTTTATTGCATTTCATCTCAAATGACGCAACAACTTTAACAACTGGACGTTGGCACTAACAGTAGCTGTGTCTCTCCAGCAGGTTGCGGTAGAGGCGGCAGAAGGTGCGAAGCTGGACAGTGATCTCGGGCAGCTGCCAGGCCACCATCCGCTCATAAAGGACGGCATGAGTGATGAAGGTCTGTTGCATCAGCTGCAGCAGCTTAAAGGTACTATATGTAACATTTTAGCACTGATTACAGTACAAATTCTTGACATACAGAAATTGCGGTCAAATTTGCTTCAAATTATTCAACCCAGTCTTAACTGATGGGGTACAGTACGAGCACACTGCATATGATCCAGTGGTTAGAGTTCCCATTTTTCAACCATAGTAATGAATTGATCTCCATAGAGAAAATGTACTGTGATTTGTTCTTAAATGTTACAAATAGCACCGTGGAGAAGGATTCCTTACCATCATGCTTAATGTTGCCCAGTAGACTCGCTACACGACCTGCAAGTCATCGGGTCTCTTAAATGTTCACACTACACAGCTGTCTGTTTCAGTCACTGAGGTTTTCACACTACATGACTGATCAGCAACGAAGGGGTACGCGCAACAAGATCCTTTCACTGGGAGGGGCCGACGACATGCGAGTGTGTGGGTGTGGGTGTGTGTGTGTGTGTCCCCAGTCACTCATTGTAGTTAAATATTGTGACACCATCTTAAAATACAGCTCCGGTACAACGTTAAACTGTAACCTACCACCTGAACAGGCAGCATTAATGAGCACTGTTGTCTGTGTAAAATATTTCCTAAACCGTGTTTCATTCGATCCAGCATGTGCTCTGAGAGAGAGAGAGAGAGCGAGAGAGAGAGCGAGAGAGAGAGCGAGAGAGAGAGCGAGAGAGAGAGCGAGAGCAGTGCTGGTCGGCAGTGAATGAGGGAACAGTGGTAATGAGAAAGATGGTAATTCAGAGAAATGAAAAGTTATTTTCAGTTTCACAGCAGTTGAGTAACAATAAACAGCACTATAAACACCCCCACCCCCCCAGCTGTATGTTTTGATATGTGTGGCACATGTATGTGTGTGAATTTTGACAGAAAATTGCATCTGTCAGGTCGTTGTGCTTTTTTTTTTTAAAAAGCCCCGCCGTGCGGTAAGCCAGCCCACCAATTTAAGCTTTATGCCTTTCCTTTACACTGATTACACTCCTGGTGCTCCCGATGGCCAGTCCAGCCTTGGAACCTGCACACCTGCGACTGGACCAAATATTTGGCATGCTAGATATCCTGTGACACTCGATCATGCTGTCTGTGAGCTCACCATGCGTCCTTGAACAGTTCACACTTGCTGACCATTGTTCACGGGAGCACGCACTGGTTTGTCTACGATCTCCAAAGACTGTTACAGACAACAAGATCAGGATAAAGTCTTGTAGTTTAAACTGGGTTTAAGACTGAATAAAGGCAGGATTTTAGGCTATTAAAGCTTCCACAGGATGATTCTCTTCCCTTGCTCTTCCCGTTGTAACATAAATGATATTCTTTTTTGTTTAAGTTGCTAGTTTGGGGTATAAAGGGTTTACATGGTTCCTCAAGTTAGTCGTGTTACTGAAACGTATAAGTTTAATGTATCAGATTTTACACACAGTGTGGGTCTTGTCTAATTCCTGCTTCCCGTTAAGCTCATAGAAACCGAAATGTGTGTATGTTTGCTTTCAATACACTGGGTGCATTTTCTATTTAGCACCGAATGCTGCCTCCCTCCACCGCCAGAAGTAGGGACGTGTTCAAGTAAATTGATGTATTGTTCATCCAAGGCTGACCAGAAAATAAATTACTTTTCAACACATTTCTAGATTCCAGATTTCGGTTTGTCGCTGCATCAATGCAGAGTCTTCCATGTCAGCACTTCGATGCATCGTGTAATCAAGACATTTCCACACATTCAGTAGAAACATACTGAACATCGCCAGTATCTTTCCTCTAGTTGTCTGACAATGCGTGTTAACTGTGTTGTTGTGCTTGTCTGTGCCGCAGAGGCTCCACAGGAGCCGCCTCCAGTGGAGGAGGGTGGTTTGGAAGGGGAGAGCTGGGCTAAACCTCTGACTCATCTGTGGCAGAGCAGACCCCCCAACCTGAAGAAAGAGAGGGAGTACAACAAGCGCATGTGCTCCAAACCTCCATACTGCTCAATCTGTATGCTGTTCTACACATACCAGCAGGTATTTACACCAGCGCAGACGATACTTAGCAGTTGTTACCATTCATCTATGGAGCTGAACCAACATCTAGACAATGTAGAAAGGAGAGCAGCCGGTGTCATTGAGGGAAAAAAAGTAATTTGCTACGTCTGAACATCTTATTCAGACAAGAGGCGCAGCACAGACGCAGGTTTAAGTTCTGGTAGCAGAAAGCACAAGAGGTGTGGCATCTCTTTGGTAGTTTGGTGGCAGGCGCAACCGTGGCACAAGGTCTGGCTCTGCGCTGGAATTCACTTCAGTTCAGTACTTCAGTACATTTGCTTCATACTGGTGCAAAACAACCGGATCAAATATTTGTAGTTCTTAAAATGTTTCGGTTGTGATATTTTATTTGTGAGAGTTCTGAGAATGCAGCTTTACGACTAGTCATGAAAGAGCCGTAACAAGCAAGAAGAAGCTGTTTTTCTCTTAAAAACTCTTTATCAGAATAGAATATTACTTGTTGCACAGTGTTGGAGGCTCCATGTTTCTGTTTGCTGCGCCTGCTTTCAGACCGAATGTGCGAACAGTGTGGACAGTCCTGTAATGGTGGCCGGTGGGCGGATGAGGACCAAACCTCTGATCCCAGAGATGTGCTTCACCACAACCACGGAGGAGGACGCTGAGTGTGAGGAGCAGCCTGTCACGCCTCATCTAGAGGAAGATGGAACCAGCCTCCTCATCAGCTGCTCTCAGTGCAGCGTCCGCGTTCATGCCAGTGAGCACACACGTTCTTGAACTAAAAATATTGGTTGCAAATACACGGCACAGCCTGTTTGCACACAGTCGGATTGTTCACACAGAAATTTATCGTCTCAGTTTACATTCCCCCAATTTTCTCTGGTATCATCAACACTGAAACGTGTTCCTGTGGAAAAAGAGCAACACTTAATGACAGAACACTGAATACTGCACTGACTGAAAACTGTCTAGTGCATGCTAACAGACCTCCATACTGAACACACACAAGTTTGTTTCAGACTGTCTTTGTGTTTGTATGTTTTAGGCTGTTATGGTGTGGATCCATCCACTGTGAGCAAAGATTGGAAATGTGCGCGCTGCAAAGCTCACGCCATGACCGAGGTCAGTGAACGGGACTCACTACAGTTATAGAAGTTGTGCTGTTCTCTGTGAGACTTGACTTTTGGTCGATCACATTTTCTTTTTGCAGAATTGCTGTTTGTGTTCACTGAGAGGCGGAGCCTTGCAGAAAGCCAACAACAATAAGTGAGTTGATCCAGAGTCGCATCTAATGAACAATTATTGACATTTAGCTATTTTAAATCTTCTGCCCTTTGAAAACAGAACTTACAGTCAGCCAAAGCCCGTGATCAACCTAAGTCAAAAGCAAAGCCAGCCTACACTACATTTGGTCTCTGGTTCGACTGTCATTTTTCCAAAAATGCAAACACTGTTTTTATTCATCAAGATTCTTGAAATGTTTCACAATTAAATCTTTAAATGATGGGATTCTCTGCACATACACACTTGTGAGAGGGTTTATTTTGAAAGACACACCGGAAATGTTGAACCTACAGTGAATGTTGCTGGTATGATGTCAGTAGAACTGTCAACAGGTCATTTCTCTGTCTGTTTTCGCAAAGAAACACACGCATCTTCTTATGGTTAAAATTGGCGAGTCTCCTGAGCTGAAGTGTCGCTGCCGTGTACGTCCAACGTGTGTCCGACGTGCCTCTCCCGCTGCTCTGATCTGTTTCAGTACACGCCGAAAAAATAAGCAGACGTGCAGCCAACAACAATGTTTTCCAACCGTAACAGTATATAATATTAATAATGATAATGATATAATAATGATAAATCAACAACAGGCATTCTGAGTCAAAAATTTGGGATATTCTTATGTATTACAGCACTTTAGGACATTCATGATATTTGCTGCAAAGATATTATTGGATAATGCACGGCTGTGGCTAATATGGCCAGAATATGGTTAGTTGCCACAAAAAAAACTTATTTATTGTTTATCTGTATCTGCCCTGCTGTCTGTATCAGTGCACTTCTTGTGTAATAGTATTTGTCATACTTATTCTCAAATACTATTTTCCTTTTGCTGTGTGTTTTCAGCTGTTTGCATTAATGGATGAGGGTGAAGATGACATTGTTTGCCCTTTGCACACAGTAGAACGAGCATGTCAACAGCCATCATTTGTATTAAACAGGAATCGGCTTTCAAATCATCCAGTTATCAGTAACTCAAACCATCAACAGTCCCATCAGAGAGCATTATTGTCAAAGTTGAGCGTGGTTCTTTGAAAACAATAGACAGGAATGAAGCCCAAGTGGATCCATTTACCATATAATACATAGTTTAATAATACCTCACATACATAAATCACTACTACAATACTACATGACAAGAACATGCAAACACCATGTGCTGTGTGTGTGTTGCAGGTGGGTTCATGTGCTGTGTGCAGTGGCTGTGCTTGAGGCCCGCTTTGTTAACATCACTGAAAGAAGCCCTGTGGATTTAAGTGGAATCCCTCTGCAGAGATTTAAACTGGTAAGTTTAAGTAACATTCACTCTCTAATGGGAGGCTGCAGTTCTGTTCTCAGTTTTAATTTTTTCTTTTTTTTCAAATTCAGCCATTAATCCAACTCATGTGCTCATGTTGAGGAAGTAAATAAATCCGCGTGGAATAAATCCACAAGAAACAGAAGTGCCATCAACCTTTGTCTGGTTCTTGCCTCTTTAGGAAAGTTTACCAAAGTTTACTTCTCTTCATTCACTCGAAAAACATCAACTTTATCGGAGCCATCCGGAACAAAGTACAGACTGTAATCTGTGAAGCAGAGAGCAGAGCACAGAGGTGTCTGAGCAGAGCTGAGGAGGGAGCAGTCATAGCATTGTGTACAGTGTACACAAGTTAGCATGCCCATATAAGGAAGTCCAGCACTAATTAACATCACTGGAAAAACACTATTAAAAAAACACTGTAAAACACAGCGTGCAGAGCCAACAGAAACAGGCTGCAGAGTTCACTTCCTGCATGTACCTCATTATGTGACACCTTGGCATCACGTGAGTATCTGACATTGTAACAACATTTATAGGTCAGAAAAGACCAAAAAACGTAACAGCTCCCCTTAAATATTGCGTATTTTTCAATAATAGAATGGGTTTTGGCTCGCCTTAAATTCCTCTTACAAAAAAACATGGCGCTGGTTCTCCAGGAGTGCGAGGGGAAAGACGGGGTAAACAGCTCTGATTGGTTTTACGTCTGTCCAGTTGTGTCCAGAGGCAGTTTTGTCAGCGCCCGTTGGCTCCTCACCTTGAAAACGAACAGTGTATCAATATGTAATTGCCAGGCTAAGATAATGCAGCTTTTCTTAAATGGTCTTTGGACGATAATGTCAGCACATTTTCCAAGCATCCAAATTAACCTGAAATGTTGCTGCTCACATCAGCACTAGTTTTCAGCACAGTGGTCAGTATGACGTGGCTTCACAGGTGAACATGGAAGAAAGCATTACATTATCACCAAGCATCATCAAAACTAACTGAACTGTTCTGAATTCAGGAGGTCTTTTTACTAAAACACAATCAGAATTTTTTTTTTTTTTTTTTTTACGGAAAATAGAGTAAAAGCCTTTCTCTGGTAAAAGCTTGGTTCTCACTGCTGGTGATGTAAACAAAGGCCCTCGCAGTCACAGTATGTGTCCAACCCAACACTGGTCCTGTCAGTGATGCAGCAGCCTACAGAACTAAAATCAGGCCAGATTGGAAAATGAAGAATGTCCAGCCATCTCTACTGTAAAATCTTAACAGAAAATTCATCTCATAGGATGTGAAGTAATTACGTTAAGACTTGAGCTGCACTTGAACTGAAACTGGTCTGTGTCCGTGTGTGAGCTTCATCGAGTTCAAGTGTGTCGTTGCCTGAGCCTCGGCCCCTGTGTCTTAATGTCTGGCAGAAATGTTATTACTGTAAGAAGCGGATGAAGAAGACGTGTGGCTGCTGTGTGCAGTGCTCTCACGGCCGCTGTCCCACCGCCTACCACCCCACCTGTGCCCAGGCGGCTGGAGTCCTCATGCAGCCAGATGAATGGCCGTTTGTGGTTCATGTCACCTGCTGCCGACACAAAGGCCCCACTCAGATTGAGGTAGGAAGCCCCTGGTAATATGGTATTTATTTCTTTGTTTCACTGCCTGCACACAGATGAGAGCGTTGTCTGTTATTGTTACAGTAAAGTGCCTGAAATATCACAGCACTGACTCCAGTTTACAACATTAGTGAGTAAGGTTGCGATATCCTGTGTTTCCTGTGTTACCTGACAGCGCAATAAAGCAGCCATGCATGAGCTGACAGTGGGACAGAAGGTGATATGCAAGCACAAGAATGGCCGCTACTACCAGTGTGATGTGGTGCAGCTGTCGAAAGAGACGTTCTATGAAGTCAACTTTGATGACGGCTCCTTCAGCGACAATCTCTTCCCGGAAGACATCGTGGTAAGACTCACTTATTTCAGTCTTGTCATTCCTAGATTAAAAAAAAAAAAAGCAAAAACAAACCTGGACCTTTCTCTTAAAATACATGAACCCTCATACTGTGTAGTTTGGTCCATTTTGTCCCTTAAGGACAGATTGTTGCTATTTTGACAATGTACTCTTAAGTGTGCGATTTTCTGTTTTTTCGCCGTTGACACTGTTTGTTGTACTGTGCTACCTTTCACTATACTCACATTCTGGAACACTGTACTGATAACATCATAAATTTTCAAATAGTGGCTTTTTTTTTCTCTCCTATTTTTCTCTTGAGGCTCAAGTAAAAACCACACTTGCTCTTCTCCTTTACGCTCCTTTCCTGCTTCTCCATCACTTCCTCTGTGCTCTGGCCTCCACCCACATCTGAGGTTCCTGCCTGTTCTGTCTAGTGTTATTATTCAGAATTGAGTTTGGTGACATGTAAAACTCCCATAACGTATCATCTTTAAACAGCTTTGGCCACCGTAAGTGAAATTAGCTGTTAGCTTACGAGAGAACTAGCGTCAGCTCGTGAGTTTGTGAACTGAACTGATGGTGGGCTTTTTCAGCTGACTTTCGATCAGGACACAGGACCACAGCTGACCTAACCAAACGTCCACATTATTGGACTTTCAGCAGTTTATTTGGGATTCAAAATTGAAAGCTTCACACGCTAACGTAACATGAACACAACCTTCATACATTTCAGTGCTGTCCTCCTGAGTGCTCAGTGTTCGTGATGCTGGGTGCACCGGCGTGCTGCACACGAATATCCAGAGCAATGTTTAGAAAATGTTAGTGTCCGAAATCACCAATCAGTCATTCCTGATGTAGTTCACTATTTCATAAACATAAATAGGAAATAGTGAGTGAGTGAATGAGCCTGATGGGCCATTATATTTATTTTTTTGGGTGTCTGTATTTTTGTTTAAATGTATGTACTGTAATTAATAATTACAATACATTAAACACATTAATAATTAATGTAAAATTAAAAGTTCATTGCCTTTTGAATGGGTGTACTTACATTATTTTGCTTTATTATCATATCATAAAATTGTAAACGTTGGTGACAATTCTATCATTTATGTGTAGGAAATGTTCAGAGTGAATTAACGGTAACTTAACACTGTGCTCTACAGGTAGTGAGTGTTTAATGTAGAAAGCCGGTCTAGTGGAGGTTATCAGTGTTGTCACAAATTTATTAGTCAGTGGGAAAACTTCATCACCGTGGCAACTCTGCTTAGGAGAGGTGCTGTATTTTGCTAATATTTCTGCAAAAGAATTGCTGTAATTGAAGCTGAAGCTGGGGTTCAGGCACCGTTTCGGCACCAGAACGATTTAAAAAATATCGATTTAGTACCATCAGCAGAAAAAAACCCCATGATACCCAACTCTTGCTGCGGAACAGCACTAACCAAAGGTACCACACGACCAGTAGAGCAAAGCACTGGAAGGACCATCAACAAGTATGATATGTTACAATGTTACGTCATCTCTGCTTTTGCATATCTTGCTCATTACTCTGCATCATGTGTTTCGTCTGTTAGAGCCGAGACTGTGCTCAGCTTGGGCCCCCACCTCAGGGTGAAGTGGTTCAGGTGCGATGGACGGACGGCCTGGTGTATGGGGCCAAATTTGTGGCAGCTCATGCCATCCACATGTACCTGGTGAGATATTTTTGTTTGAGTGTTTTGTGTCTGTGTTGGACTGTTGTTTATAGCACAATGGACAAGCAGTTCATATTCTCAAGAATTCAGCTGCCAGCAAATTAAACCTTAAGCAAAATGCTGCTTTTGTTAAAAAAATGTGTATTTTTTTTACATAACTCATGTCTTAAGTTGTGTCAAATTTTGTGTCGTTACTGGACATTAATGTCATTGAAAAACTAAATCATGAATGATTCAAAAGGCGTCTGTACTCGATACTTCTTGGCCATTTTTAGAGGATTTTCTTTTTAAAGAGCAAGGCAGGTGCCCCCATGAGGAGGGAAATATTTTATGTATGTGACCTCGCAGTCTCAGTGAGTTTGCACAGAAAACAGCCATACATCGAAACAATGCATGTCGGTGCAGGTGCATTCTTCCAGGTGCAGCTGATACAATGAATCGGGATCCAGAAAGTCCAGTTTGAGACTGAGAGAACCTTGAAGTTGATGGAGAAAACCTGCTCTCGAATAGGTTAGGTTCACAGACTTCATTTAGTGTAGTAGCTGACACAGAGCTTAAGTTAGCTCTTTCTGTGAGAGGAGTTACTCCTCTTTCTCGGGTTTGTTACCTTCCTTCAAGAAACAGAAAACCCAGAGTTTCTCTCATTTCAGGGTTAACAGACTCAGAGTTTTCACGAAACCTGCTTCCTGAATCGGGCTCCAGATGACCCTGTGTTTTTCTTTTTTTCTGTGTGGGCCCTCCCGGCATCAACAGAGTACTGTGCCTGCCTGAACATGGTCTAAGACGTGTATGACAATCAGTGAAAAGTGTGGTCCAGAGCTGAATCGTCCAAGTGAAAAAACTGCAAGTCGTCCTTGTAAGACAAAAGTCAGAACAGGAACTTAGAATAAAATGGAACTGGGAGAATTTCAAGCTTGGAGAAGGATCTGTTTGGATAATGTTGAAGGGAGGTGGGCAGTTTATGTCAGTGAATGTGACATGAAGTATTCATCATGAACGGTTGGATCAGGATTAATTTCATATGCAAAGTTCCAACTGAAGTGACTAATAGGGTTTCAAAGATAAAAGATTTTAATTGTGCATTTATTGTCTCTGAAAAGATCGTGGTTTCGTGGCGTATGGTTACTTGCATTTATTATTATCAGGTATAATCCCTTGAAGGAATGAAAACAAAAGTTTTTATTGTTTCGTTTTGTGCCGAGTGACCAAACGCTTCAGGCTCCTGAGACTCTGGACTCCTCTGGGCTGCCTCTAGCCGCTCTGATTTTAGTGCTTGAATGTTTGATTTGATTTGATTTGGTTTATTTCGAAGATGTAAAAAGACAGCCTATTAAAAAATAAAACAATTGGGACGAAAGGGGAAAAAAAGTAAATAAATATAGACAAAGAATTACATCCACAAACACTTTAACATCTTGATTTACATGTGTGAAAAGGAGTAGGAAGAAGTGTAAACTTATTTAATCCTGCCCCCATTCACTAATCAACTAGTAACTATTAATACTGTCAGTCATTTAACTAATTATATATAAATGTTATTTATTTTTAACCATTTGTTTATACACACACCCACATTCAGCCGACTATTTCTTTACAGGTATAAATTATTTGAGTGACACTTTAAATCCAAATGTTTGGACTGATATTCTTTGAAATTACAAGCCTTATTATTGCAGTTCTTCTCTCACTCCCCGTCCTTTCCGCACGCATAAATTTGATAAGAATTTTGTGTCCGAATTATTCTTTTGAGAGCAAGATTTTCTAAATTGTGTTGTGACAATTTAAAAAAAATGTTTAGGGCTGCAGCTAACAGCTAGTTTGTTATTACTCAGGTCTTATCTGGTAAGGAATAAAATAAAGTAATATTCTATTGCATATTGCTTGCAAAATGACTAAAATAATTAATGCTGATAAATGTTCTGTTTGGATCAATTAGATCAGTTAACTTCTCATTTCAGCTCAAAAAATGTAATCCTTCGTGTCTGCCAGGCTCCGAATCTGAGGAGGCTAGATCAGATTTTTGCCACTAGTTTGACTGAACACAACTGAATTTTTTTGCACAATGTGAACATAGAAGAAACTAAAGTACTTAGAAGCTTTAAACTAGACTTCAGATAGGGTCATTTTACAAGGCAAGACCACAACATTACAGAATAATGCAGGACTGTAACTCTGCATAGAACGTATTGCTTCATTTCTTTGGTTGTTGTTAGCTGTCTCCTGTCTCTGTCACTGCATATCTACTTGCCTCACATGAACATTTATGAGTTGCATAGTCAAGGGAAGAAAATTTTCGGTAAATTACATTTCAGAGTTACTAACCAGCACGAGCTCTGTACTAACAAACAAAAAAGTCCCGCACGTGGAAAGATGCCCAGTAGGTCAGGACGCCATGCACTCCTCAGTGCTAAGCTTCATTTACTTCATGAAAATGTTTTTACTTTTCAACGCCCTCAAAACATTTTAATAACACATTTTTGAACCAGGTATTTTTCCTAATATGGGTTCATGAAGCCACAGTCTTTGCAATCCAATGACATGGCTCAGCTCTTACAGGCATCCAGATCCGAAATGGTTAGCTGCTTGACTCTGATATACGGTGGCCCCAAAGTGCCAGTGATAATCACAAAATAAAAAACACAACTGCAAAAAAGTAAAACACAACAACAAATTACAAAACACCAAACAGGAAAACATGACATTAAAACAAAAACAACCGCAAATAGGAAACAACTGCAAAAGGAAAAAACACAACAGAAACAAAAAATTCAACCACAAAAAGAAAAAACACAACTGCAAAAAGAAAAAAACAAACAAACAAAAAAACCAGCAACAAATTGATGAAACACAACAACAAAAAAGTTGAATCCATGACGAGGCAAGTGCACAATTTAGCTTACAATAATGTAATTATTAAAAAACAAATTTTTTTGCGGTTTTGGTTTTCCTTATCTGGTTGTGGGGTTTTTTGCGATGTGTTTTTCCATTTTGTGGTTGTGTGTAGTGAGTTTTTTTTGTTGTTGTTATGCAGTAGTGGTTTTGTCTTTGCGGTTGTGTTTGTCTATTTATTGTTGTGTTTTTTCTTTTTCAGGCATGTTTTTTGTTTTTGCAGTTGCACTTTCTATTTGCGATTGTGTTTTGTGATTTGTTGTTGTGTTTTACTTTTTGCAGTTGTGCTTTCATTTTGTGATTGTGTTTAGCGCTTCAGGGCCACCGTACTGATAGCCTGGAATAATGCACATAATATTTGTACTTGTTAAAAAAAAAAAAAAAAAAAAAAAGGAATTGGCAGCCATTTCTCGAAACAATAGTAACAGGTAGAATATTCTTACAATCGAACCAGTGCACACACAAAATGAATGATTTTTAAAGACATCTTAAGTAGCTTTATAAACACTTTGGCTAAATTTAATGATGCAATTTTGGTAAACTTTTGCGTTTTACAGTGTTTAATCTTATTAAATGAAATTTAAAAAAGTACCGAGTGAACAAGATTAAAGCTCTGGCCAGATTTTCACTGAGAGCTTTTTGGTGCTTGACAGCCTTCTTCACTCAGTGCTACAGACACATTTTGCTTAGTACCCAAAGCGTATTGAGTGCAGTCTGCATTTCGAGATGAGTAGCATTGTTTGGAAATTTGAAAAATTTGAGAGCTTATATTTGAACAAAGAAACATGGTTGAATGGGGTATTCGTTCATAATTCTAATGAGGTCAACTTAGGGGCTGTTCTCTGAATATTCAGCTGCAGCTCTTAAAAAGCTATTAAATGGCATTTAAGTACAGATTACTCTGTGATACACACATTTGATTTTTAAAGTTTGACCAAGACGTTAACTGAGAACTTAATGAAAAACACTGGTTCGATCTGCACTATTTGACAAATATTTGGAGCACAAGTGGAAAACTGCCAACCCATTATGTCCAAAAACTGGTCGCACTAGTTGAAATTTTTTTCCCCTCAGCATTCCAGACTCCATGGTGTAACACACGCATACAAAAATAACAATAGATGTATGACGAATTTGACAGATAATGCCTCCTTTTCAACTCTGACTATGAACTGCATTCCTTTGCATTTAACGTAGGAGAGCTGAATACAGCTTTGAAACGTCGACTCGTTTTTACCAGGCTATTTATTAAGGTGCTTCGAGAGAAACCTCAGCGTTACAGACACAAGTCTGCAGTAATGGCCCAGAGGTTGAGGTTGAGGATGTATGTTCTATTTTTTCTACAGTATATAGATGAATTTTATGTGCTGTGTGTCTACCCAGTTGTCTTCTAACTCTTCTACTGAAAGTCGTGCATTGCACTTTTATTTAAATCCTGTTTGCGAGGACATTTGAATAGTTGTGTGCTGCCATTATTTTGTTACAAATCTGTTTTAGAATGTTAACTGTACATTTATAAAATGTCTTATAGATTGTGCGTCCTTCCCTCCTGGCCAAGCTCATTGATCACATTGCACTCGTTACTGGAACAAGGCGGCCTTCTGATGTCATCGTTTGCCTGTGAACTTGTTCTCGTGGTGTGCGACTGTAAACGGAGGGTTGCTGGTTTTGTAGCTAGCAGTCGCCAATTCAAGACCCTGCTTTCATCAGTCCAGTTGAGAATGAATTTATTTTGTTCATAAATTATCAATAGAGTTGTACATGGGGAGGGGGGGATTTTCTATTCTATTTTATTGCATTGTTTTGTAAAACATGTTCTATGTGTATTTTCACAGAAACCTGTGAGGTGTAAATGTCATGTAGTCTATTTTAAGATGTTACCTGTTGACCCAGGAGATGAGCTGTCTGTTCTTGTTGTCTTCTTCTGAAGAGAAATAACTGAACTTCCAGATTATCATTTGAGCATTTTGTAGAATCGGTTTGTTTCAGTAAAGAAACCTGCTTCAGATCTATTTCCTTGTCTTTATTCACTTCTTACATTCATTTTGCACCATTTTTTTCTCATAAGGTACCATTTACGAGGGGTTCAGAAGATGCAATCATGTTAAAAGCCAAATAAATCACCATGCCGTCAGGGTTTTGTCCAGGGAGGACGTGACTGGAATCTGTTTGGTCACTCTGTTATTCTGAAATATGAGTGACCTGCCGGGGCAGCTTTCCTCGTCTGGAGTTTTGGTTGTGTCATTTTGTCTGTGCTCCTGTGCTCTTGCCTGTGCTTGCCTTTTGTGTTTTGCATGTTTTTTTGTTTTTGTTGTTCTTTTATTCAAATTTTGACATGGAGGGCAAATGTGCGTGCGCGTGCACACTGGGTTTTGCCGCCTATTTAGGACCTTTTCTGGCATAAACACTGACCATTTAAGGACCAGAAGTCCTCATGGAGACCAAAGACGGTTTTAATGTGGCATGACTTGATTTCTGAGGTCCTGGTTAAGTTTAGAGGTAAAGTGTGAATTGAGGTTAGGTTTACGTTAGGCTAAGGCTTAAAGTGGTTTAGGTTAGTGTCAGGTAAGGGTTTGGGATAGGCTGCACAGATGAATGGAAGTCAGTGTAAAGTACTAACAGGAGTGTTTGCGCAGACCTGTGTGTGAGTTTTTAACCAACTGATTGAGGTCACTTTTGGGAAATGAGGACATTTTGGCTGGTCCTCATGATGTTGCCAGGCTTTTTGAGGATTAAGACTTGGTTTCAGGGTTAGAGTTAGAATTAAGTTTAGGTTCAGGTTAGGCATGTAGTTTTGAGGGTTAGAGTAAGGGGCTAGAAAATGCATTATGTCAGTGAGTGTCCTCTCAAGTATAGCAACACAAACGTGTGTGTGTGTGTGTGTGTGTGTGTGTGTGTGTTCATGCCAGTTGACTGAAGGGGGCGAGGCAGTGGGAGTGGCCTGTAACAAAAAAGCGCATGACTTCTAAATGAATTCATGTAACATGGCCAGACTTTGTAGGAACAGACACACTTTCATTGGTCATGGCTACACTCTAGCCCCGCCCCCTTCCGTCACTGATAAGCCATTTCTCATAAACTGCTGGTGGCAGCTTTTTCAAATTTGCGCTTGTTGTTTTATTTTTTTAATGCCGTCAACCTGCACAGGGAACAGCCTGTATGGCAAAATCTGGCACATTTACATGATCGGCTCTGGTGTACATGTTAATTAATATGCACTGTCCCTTTTTTAAATAAACAGAAACTCTGCATAGTCAGGTGAGTGACCTCAGTTGTACTCAACCCTGATGGACAACAATGTGCTCTTGTCCGAAAAACCCAGAACAAGAAGAAGATTTAGGAGGATGAGCTGAGCGGGGACAGAAATGTTGAACACTGTGTTGCATGTTATGAGGAAGGCTTTTGTTTTTCCGTAAACATCTGTTCAGCTGTGACTGCTACTGCCTGTCTTTATTTTGTATGTCAAAGCAGTTTTTTTCAATGTCAAAAGGTGACAGAGAAGGGAGAGAAAAAGGCAATGACTGCCACGAAGCAGTATTTTGAAAAAACTAATGACTGTGAATTACATTGATCCGTATGACTTGGCTGCACAAGACTGGATTTACACGGTGAATTACCTCCCCTGGCATACCTGATCATTGCTGAATACCTACTGTATGTTTTAGACTGAGTGCAAACACGTGAGTCTAAGAATTATTCATCTCTTGAAGCAGTTTTGAACATTTTTGCCGTGGCTTCTGCAAATTCACAAGCCAGCAAACTGCGATGTAAGGTAGCGTTCGCCTCTTTGGCCTCATCGCTAACTAAACAAAATGCATTATTTTCAAAAACATTCAGCTATGTGGTCCTGATAATTAAGAATTTGTTAGGCAGCTTTCCACATTTGATTTTCAATATTTTCACAAAAAAATTAAAGTAGGATTTTTCAAAGATTTAAATGATTCAGAAATCAGAGATGCATGGGCTGGTGTTCCCTGCAGTTTGGCATTCTAATACCACCAGCAAATGACTTTTTGTTGTGTTTTGTTCCGGTAGCCAATAATGTTGGATCACAGACTGTAAGAAGTTGGTTCATTGGTTAGTTATGTTTGGCGTGAGTGCAAACAGGTGCTCTTACGCTGCGATACGAGTAATGACTGTTTTCACTTTGGGTGCTGCTGTCGTCAGATTCAGCTTGAGCTAAACTTTTGTCTGTTTTGCCCGTAGGAGTTTGGAAAGATTTCTGTAAAACACTTCTTTTCAGCACTTTAAGTGCATTTTGTTTTATGACTGAGATATTCTGTCCTTATGTAGACCAGAGGCTACATAGATGAAGAAATTAATCATTTTTAAAAAGTCAAACTTCACTGCTTTTTACTTGTACTTGTACTTTCAGTACTTAAGTTCATTAATATTCATTGTACTTTTGATACTTAAGTAAATACCAGCTACTTTAAGACTTTTTCTTAAGTTATATTCTAATAGGCGACTTTCACTTCAACCAAAGCAAATTTACAGTAATGTAACTTTACTTTTACTCAAGCATGACCTTTGGGTACCTTTTACAAGACTGCATGTTACTGGGAGGTGGAGAGGAGACTTTCATCCAGCAGTCACAACAGGTGGAGGCGACTCTCAGTGCTGCGGCGTGAACTGTTCTGTGATCAGCTCCACTGTCACACACCGGCCCGTCCACCGTCATCCTAGTGTGTTCCTCTGGATGTGATGCAGTATCATCTGCTCTGTCCTACACAGACACACTGAGAGTTCTCAACTCCTTCTGCTCCACATGCAGCCCCCCTCCCCCTCCACCTGCAACCTGGATCTGATTTTGTCCTTTTCACATATCCAGAACCCAAAGTGCTTCATTCTGTTTATAACAGCATAACGAGAGACAACACTTCTTGAAACAAATTTCTCTCTTTTCACATTGCAGCTCCACTCTGTGCCTGTGACATGGCAGAAAATCACAGCTGTACACTTGATATATTTTCTGTCTATCTGATATTTTCAGCTTTATTCCTTTATTACATGGCAGCACTGTTGCCTCACAGCATGAAGGTCCTGGGTTCCACTTGTCTAACATCCAGAAGGTCCTGGGTTTGGCCGGCTGGGGTAGGACCTCTTTGTGTGGAGTTTGCATGTTCTCCCTGTGTGTGCGTGGGTTTCCTGCAGGTGCTCCAGTTTCCTCCCGCCATCACGTCAGACACGTTAGGTCAGCTTGGCCCAAAGTGGCGGCGTGCTCAGGACTAACCCTCCACTCTAACCTTTTAATTTCATTACAGTTCATTGTATATGACAATAAAGCTGCTTTACCTTTAGCTTATTACTTAAATGTTATTACAAAATATTGCCAATAAGAGTAATACACTCATTGCCATTTGAAAAGGGAAGTGAAGCGATCGCTGCCTCGGGACCCTCTGAGCACCCAGAGCAGCCAGACTTCTGCAGGAGGAGCCGGGATGAGAACGTCCAATCACAGGACACAAAACAGACGAAAGGAGACGATGCTGGTCAAGAAATCAGAGACTGTTGTGTCAGCATCTTTACAGAGACCTGTCTCCACCACAACCTCCCAGTGATGTCATTGCTCTCGGCGGACTGTGTTCAGAGGCGACAGAGCGCAGGACTCCAGCAGGAAGAGGGGAGGCGACTCTGCGTTTATCACCATTGATGCTCGGCGTTCAATGAGGAAAATGAAAAGTAAAATTATTAAAGGGTAAATTTGATATTTTTGACCTTTGACCCTTTGTGAGGGATGTTTCCCATGGACTTGTGAGATACAAACCAAATTTTCACTAATAGGTCCATTATTGAGTTTTCTACAGCTTTCCTGTAAGCTCTCGCCGCGCCAAAATGGGCGCACGCTGGGCAACCATGCGTGTGTCAGAGAAACGATAAAGGTATTTTTCTAAGATGTGGAAACTCGGCGTTTTCATAGTCAGAAGTGTTTTGCTTGTCATGGCTTAGACATAAACTGTAACACTGTGAGTAGATGTGGAGCAGAGGGGGACTTCCTGCCTCTCACTGCCAGGAAAGGACGCTGCTGCCCCGGCGTGAGTTGACACAAAGCATCCGTACAGACGGACAAATAGCGGCTACTTTTCCACAAGCTGTTAAAACTCAGACTGACAGAGATCCTTCGACCGTTTATTAATTACAGGCATTTTTATGCACAATCTCCCCATTTTCAGAGACGCAGAAGTAATCGGACAAACTAACATAAGAGGAGGGAAAATGTTATGATGTCAGTTCCGTGACTGGTGTTGTAGTCTTTGTGGTTTCACAAGCTAACGCGTGAACCGTTTGACGACAAACATAAACTTTATTCAACATGAAAAATTATCATTTAAACTGATGAACATCATAATTCAGGCCTCAAGTCCAACAGGATCAAAAATAATTTTCCTTTCCCCATCGACCACCGTACTAAGGTCACATGGGGTCCACTGGAGGGGCCATGCAGTTCATATGCCATGAGCTTCCCCATCTCGGAAAAAATTGTAATGAACCTTTTTCTAGAAGGGAACATGGAATATTCCTACAGTGCACACATAAAACAAAAACTTTGGGTTAGGGTTAGTACATTTATCTTAGTGCTCATGCAGCAGGCAGATGGAGGGACTCAGTCCTGGCTCCATACTTTCCTTTCTGGGCGCCTATGTGAGCTCAAGCCTGTGGGAAAGAGCCAATTAGGGCCAAAATTAGGAAATAACACAACCATAAGACACTGTAGAGATCACACTGAACTACAGCAAAGCAGAAGACACAGTACACTGCATGCAAGTACTGTTTCTAATAACTCCTGTACGCCCCAGTGTTCTCTGTTTTGTGTTTGTACTGACAATTTGTTAATATATTTTTTTAATAAGTAACTGTTCACTGCACAGATCCACGTGCTATCTGGGCTCACACACACAGCTGCACTTGAGGATCTGTGCCCCCCCCCCCCAACGGCTCCTTTAAAATTAGTAACATTTAACCTCGGCGGAGAAAAACAAGAACACTTAGTGAGTCTTTGTTTTAAAAAGCCCGTAACTGTCCCAAGTTCGAGACCCGCCCCCGGGGTCTGAGCTTGACGCTGGTCCGGTTTAAGTTCGAAGTCTCGGCTTCGCCCCGAGCCCTCCGCCGGACGGCCAGCTCTGCGTCACGTCTTCTGTCACGTTAAGCGCAGGACCGGGAGCCGGTCTGACCGGCCGAGCACGTCTGGTAACTACAGCGGGGCAGAGAGACGGGGACACGGGGTATGCGTCCCCTCAAGAGGGCATACCAGCAGCTCGGTGGCCAAAGCGGCGGCTGGAAGCATCGACGGACCTGAGGTCAGCTTGAAAATAAGGTAACGGTAACGGTAACGGCAGCGTTGCGTGTGTGGTGGGAGTGCATGCACAGCCTGCTCTCTAGCATAGCCTGCTAGTCCTGCTCCATAGTATCGTATCGTGTATATATCTATGGTCCTGCTCATTAGCTTTTTACATTTAGCCCGTTTCTCTGATTTCAAAAACGTCATATTAATGACGTATGGAAGGGCAGCACGTTCTGCACGTGTCAGCAGGTCAGCGCGAGCATGAGGACAGAACGAGCGGCGGTTGACGCACAGTAACGTAGATAACGTTCTGTCAGTTGAGTGGGCTCAAAGATTTCCACATCACTGCGTGGTCTCTGTCATGTTACCGTCCCGTGTCTGTCTAACCAGTCACCGTTAGCTCGTCATTTCAAAGTAAACTGCAGTATTTCACGAAAATTGATCGCACAGACATTCAAATGTGGAGGGAATAATCCTTCAGTCACAAACATATGGACCGTGAGACGCGTCTGAAGGCCTCTTAAGTTCACTTTGAGTTGAGCATCTGTTGTCAAACCACTATGAGGCAGAACTCTTACCAGCCATGGCGAAGTAATATTCGGATTAAATTCATTTTCTGTCACATTCCAGCACAGACCATAAGAACTATTATCCTTTCGAGTCCGTCTGTGTGGTTATATTATGACTAATTCGTCCCCGTGAGATATTTAGCTTCGTAGTTTGTATGTTGCAAATACAT
>JAQLOL010000020.1:556082-568135 GCA_029783665.1 Naso thynnoides | reverse complement strand
GGGGTGTGGGAGTGGTATGATTGATTTTTATTTCATTTTAAATACAGAACTCAACATGCCGTGTGTACAGAGTTATTGATCGCTGTGATCATTCCCTCTCTCGGTTGCATCACTGTAAGGGATAGAAATCCAAATCCAAAATTCTCATGTTGTGCAAACCAGCAAAGTTCAGCTGAAGCTAATGTTAGGCTTCTCCTGCAGATGCCTCATAAAAGCCTTTTTCTAGTAAACATTGTTTGCTGTTGTTTATTGTTTAAAGGATCCCCATGAACTTTCATTGGAGTGCTGTCCTGTTCTCCTGGGGTACATTGATGCACACTAACAGAAATTGGAAAATATCTGTATGTTGAGACCTTTAAAATAATGAATTACAAGAGACATATGATATCAAATTAGTCAGAAATAAAAGACTTAATAACACGGCCAGCCTCAAACAAAACTGAAACTGGAGCATAACCAAAGAGTAAAGGTAGATTTTTATGACAATGCATTTTATTCAAATCTATTAAAATAACACAATACACACATGAAGGGCCCTTGCCAAGTCAAGTCAGTTTTATTTATATGTTGCCAAATCAAAACAAAGTTGTCTCAAGACATTTTACATGTACGATAGGTCTAGAGTAACCTGACTGAGCCTGATGGTTTGTTACACACAACCATCAGGGAGGACTCCACTGGGAAGCGCCTGGAAACGGGCACTTTGAAAAAATACCATGCCGGTTATGGAGAAACCATCTGTCTGTCACCCTCTATCATGGACCGACTTCAGCCAATCAGATTAACAACCCTTGTCACCAACAGAGGCACCTAGTGAATCAGACCCTTACCAAAGTCAGCTGAGAGAAAAGCTAAAACATTTTTTCCATGAAGAATGATCATTTTTCCACCACGAAAGACTATTTAGACTAAAACAGTCACCAAATCTACCAAATCCCTTTTCCCACTCCCTACTGAGCCCAATTTAAAACTGGGTCTAGGCAGTGTTAAAGTGATATTTTCATGTTGAGAGCATCACATAACGATGTATAAATATCACTAACTTCACAGTCTCCTTCAGCTCCTCCAGCAACCAATCGTTGAAACTTTCTGCTATCGAAATGTTATGTAGAAATCAAAGTTTTGTGGGATTTGGTTCCCCACAGATTCTGACTGCAAGACCTGTTGTTAATATAAATTCTTAGTTTCTTTAAAAATATTGTCAGCTGTATTGTACACACTTAGTACAAACAAAGCTCTGACATCAGCACAGTGTCATGTTTTTAAAGAATTACGCCTTGAAGTGGCAAGAGGCGTGCAAAGTTAATGTAACCTGAACCAAAGACAGTATGCTGCTTCACATGACTGTTTATGACCCTGAACAAGCAGGTCAATAACTTTGCTAACAGCCAAACATCGAACAACACAAACCATACAACTTAGCAAGCCAACTTATTTTACTGACCGGTTTATTTGTGAAGCTAATAACTGAAAACCCGTGTGACATTTACTCTCTTCTTCATGGCAGTCCAGTGCTCATCGTGGTATGTTTTACTGTGATTACAGCTTGTTTCCGCTTCCCAAAAATACCAATTAATGCATGTCTCAGCAGTCCACTGCACAGGGAGTAATGGGTCAGGAATGAAAAAAAAGTACTTTTGTTAATAGTCTTAATAAAAAGCTGTGTTGTATTTGGGTTACTGCCGTATATTTAACTTGAGAAAATGTTTCAGCTGTATGAACTCATATTTCTGCCTGTGTGAACAGCCAAGAACGTGTGTGTGCTGGCAGAGCTGTTCTCTGGATGCTCAGCAAGCTCAGTGACACGACTTGACATCAGGTAAGAGCTGCAGAAAACCTTTGCAAATTTCAATTAAAAAAAAATACCACTTGTGACATGTACTTCATTGTCGTATCATTCCATTTAGAGCTGTGCAAGAAAAACATACCAACTGTAACCAGCAGTTAAATATGAAGCCATACTATATGCTACAACTCTTAAGACTGAGGGAATTATCTTTAATTCTGGAAGAACGCTGTATTGTCATCCCGTATTCAAATCGACAGTCAACCCATGAAAATATCCAAGTCCTTTACCCAATAAAAAAGGCAAATGAGAAACTTTTCTTTCTCCGTCAGCTCAACAAATTCAAAATTCAGCACCATCTGCTCATCCACTTTTACTCTATAGTTATAGAATTCATTCTCACTCAGTCCATCACAGAAATTGTTCTGTTCACGCACAGCCCATACAAAGAAGAGGCTGGTCGAAACAGCCAGGAGGATTATTAGATGTGACCTCCCCACCATCAGCCCTCTACGCAGTGAACGAATCCATAAGAGGGCAGTAAAGATCATTAAAGACAGCACACACGCACACCGTCTGTTTCAGCGTCTCCGCTCAGACAGGCGCCTCCGGTCGATTAACACGTCTTCTCACTTCACCGACAGCTTCTTCCCCGCAGCAATAAGAGACATTAATACTGATGGACTTCCACCCAGTCAGCCGCTTATCAATGAGTTCATTCTACTGTATTGCTGCCATAGTCTGAGGCCACCTTTAGACGAGAGCAGCTACTAAACAGCTACTAAAAACAGAAGTCTTTCCTTTTTGTCTTTGGAAAAATATTTGTGAAACTGAAAGCGCTGTAGTATGCATGCCAGGCCGGTCGTCAGTACTGTAGGTTTGTAATGACTTACACTGCCTTCAAATGGAACTATAGATATTGTTGTATATAGATATTGTTCTGTGGGCTTTCTATGTGGATATGTCACATTATTACTTTGTGTTAAAACACCGCGCGGAGGAACAAGAGATGAAATGACAACGTGACAATTTATATCTAGTTAACAACTTGTCTACAGTTACTTTTGATTCTGTCAGGGCCAATACAAGTCCGCCATTTCTGAAAACGTCAGCAAACACGTCACAACTCGTGAACTTGGAGCTTTCTGTTACAGTCGACTTATGACATCGTGAGTACGACTAGCTGGGAGCGTTCATATGGTCTCTACTCGTGAACACGGTAAACATGACTCCGTTTGAAGGCACCCATACTGTCTGAGCTGCCAAAGTTGTTAACTTCCTGTTGCTGCTCAGCCCTAAGCAGCCTCCAATTAAAAAAAAAAATCGTATTCAAATTCATATTCGACCTGATCTTGGTGCACTGTGGAGTGGTTAATCGGAGTTTGGTAGCGGCTAGAGGGTTTTAGGGGCACCAGCAAGCAATTGACATGTAAAGGGAAAGCCGAACTGCACCAAAAGTGTGTTGTTTGATTCGAAAACACGGGCCACTTAAACTGCCTCTCCTTTATGGTGTGTACTGACTGTGTTTAATGTATGTTGTGTTGTTATTAGATTGACTGTGTTTTAATGTTGTCTGTTGTTTTCATGTAGCTGTCTACCAAGACAAATTCCACTATGTGTGGCTATTAAAGTACTTAAATAATGGTATTCAGTATATGGCAAGGTCTGTTTTTAATTAAAGATTACAGTATATGTATAGTATGTATGTATGTATGTATATGACATATATAATATTTCTATGTACTTCCTTTTGTCTTGAACAGTTCCAACTTCATTCAGCCTGCAGACCTGCTGGAGTTCGCGAACAGACTGCAGATACATCATCCACAACAACTGACCCTTGACCTCAGGAAAAACCCAGAGGATCGAGATCCGGACACATGGAACACTGCAATAAAGAAGCTCCGTCCATTCTGTGTTCTACTGATGAAACGATGGACATCTTCCAATACGATGGCGGACCACATCAGCAATATGTGAATACGGCTGGAGGAACATTTAAGAATCAGACACTGCCTGTTTGAGTAAAAGGTGGTGCAAAATGTCGGGTTTTTATGTGACAGTACATTTATTTTTGACAGAGAGGAGCAACTGTAGTCAGTTTGACCTCAGTTTAACTAGAAAACACACCTGCAACACATCCTGTTTGTTGCGTTATTGTTTCAGCAGTCATATTTTTTAAAGAGGACATATTTTTACTCATTTTCAGGTCTTTGATTTTGATTTTAAATTCCTATAGAGCAGCTAGACACACCTGACCCAACAGTAAGTCTGTAGATCTCCAGAAAACTCGCGCCCTCAGTCTTCCTTCTGTTTTCTGCATTCTCTCAAATGGTCTGTGTAGTTTCTCCCTCCTCCTTTTCCTCCTCAGTGCACGCCTCCACACTCCACTCTACTCTCAACTCCTTTTGTCCAACTGCTGCCACAAAATAAACACAGCTAGGACACTGATAAAATGTTACATCTTGCCTTCTCACTATTCCACACAAAGTAACGTGGGAACTGCATCATCCTATAGCAGCAGTTTAGCTGTGAATCCAGCTCATGTGCTCATGTTGAGGAAGTAAATACATCCATCGTGGAATGAATCCAGGAGAAGCAGGGACATTACCAACTTAGGAAGACTAAACATAGTTAACTTCTTCCTGCAGAAAAAACATTTTATATGAGCCATCTGGAACAACTTGCTGTAATCCCTGAAGCAGAGAGCAGTGGTGTCTAAGGGGAGGGAGGGAGAGGGCAGGCACAGCGCTGTGTGCACGGAGCTGGCATGCCCATATTAGGAAGTCCAGCACGCATTGTCAGTGTAACAGTGCATGTACCTCATTATGCGATGCTTTGGTATCGTTTAACATGAGTATCTGACACTGTAACAGCATTTATAGGTCAGTAAAGACAGAAAAGCACGATAGCTCTCCTTTAACATGTCTACATCAGCAACCATTCCGTCTGAATCGTGATCTGTGCTGCAACACGGAAGTATGTGAGCGTACATACTGGAGTATACATACAGACTGATGGAAGAAAAGTGGAAGAAGCTGTAAGAGGGGTTCCATTAGTTTTTCTAAACATTTCTGACAGTTTTTTTTTCCTATCGTATTTACAGTTATGGTACAACATAAATTATTGCTTTGTAATAAATGGCGTGCCATGTGTCATTAGTTCTGTGTATGTTACATTTTTTTAAAATGTTAAGTTGAGTTTGTTCTCTTGTATTTAAATGCACAAAGGCACCATCAGAAAGCAGGGGTGGGTAAAGCCACTAGTTTTTAAAAAAAAAAAGACATTTTGATTTTAAAAAATGAATTTTTACTCTCACACTTATATTTCTGAGAAAGTAATCTACTTAAACTTCACCTCATTTGCCAAATACTAAGTTGCAACTCATCTTCTCTTACTGCGGGGATAAATGTTAGAGGGAGAGTTTTCAGGTGATTGGAAGGAAAAGAAGCACCACCTGTCTTTACCACCAAAAAACCACCTAACCACCCCTGTCCACATCTGTCCACACTTTTTACACCAAAATCTAAAAACAGACAAGAGTTCTATTATAAAACCCTTGCTGTGCCTCCTGTGAACTCTGAGATGTCTGCTTTAAAAAAAAAAAAAAAAAAAGCCCCCACAAGCACGCTGTGCTAAGCTGCACATCTGTGGGTAAAAATGTAGTTAGCTGGTTCATGTCATTAAAGGGAAAATCCACCACTTTTTTCATGTGGATGTCCAGTCAATGCTGATGGTAACTGTTGTCAACTGAAGCAATAAACTCAGTTTGTGCTGTAATGACAGAGAAAGCTGAATTTTCAGAGCTGTTCTGCTCACACAGTCGTTCTTGCATTGCCTACATGTACCAGGATGCATTGCATCACAAAAAAGCAGTACTTGCCATTTTTCCAAGGTTGTTACCTGTTGCATCAGAACATTTCTTTTATTTAATATTGCATAGTTTTTAATAACAAGGGTTATTTTGGTCCACCAGAGCCAGAAAACCCTCTCAGAACAAACATGGCGCTGGCTCGCCTGGAGTGTGAGGGGAAAAGAGTTTGTAGTCGTCCAGAGACTTCGAAGCTGCGTCCCACAGACACAGGGAAACATTTTTTAAAAATGAGTTGCCCTTCAACCATGTTCACGTCATGTGTAAAGTCAACATCAGCGATTAAATTAACTGGCCTTTCAAAATAAGACATATAAGTAATTGAATATAATTAACTGGAATACAGCTTGTACTTTGAGGACTGAGCGGATACTTTTCTACTTTTACCTGAGTGAATTTTTTAAATCTGTTATTTTTCTTTGACTCATTTATTTGAGTAATCTGAGTACTCTGCCCACCACTGTTGACAAGTAAAAAGCATCACATAGAAGTTTCACATCGTAATCATTTATTAAACCAACGTCCGTTACACTTTCAAAGTCTTTCCTTGGACAGAGTGTGAGTGACAGTGGACATTAAGATACAACAGAAAACCCTGGAGGATTAAACTCAAGTAAAGAGCAGCTCCACAGCTGCTGTCTCACACCTTTTTCAACATTGTTCTTCATGTTAAATTAACAGCATCAACACTTGCTTATCAATTCATCATTAGTAATAACCAATTAGAAAAAAGCTAATTAAAAAGAGTTTAATCTTTTTAACAGTGGATTTTTTAAAGCTAAATACTGTAACTTATCTTCTGTAATTTCAGTTTTGTTTTTATGTGCATTTCATATTTTAGTAAACTCAAGTTGAAGAGAGTGACGACCCTTTGTCTGCATGCTGACTGCTTGATTGGCTGGGTCTACATACGGCCATCTCTTATACAAAACAAAGACACTCTAACACACACCACATACACACTCTTACACACACAACAGTTCAGCTAGTCATCTCCAAGGCTTTTCATTTACTAATTGGTTTTAAGAGTAAATAAAATTTGGTTATATTCATATTCATACTCAAGAGTCAGTTATCAAATGAGTGACGAGTTTGTTCTGAGCTCATATAACTGATTTGTGCACTTGCAGCAGCAGCCTAGCGTGTTGACCGCTGCAGACGGCACAGGATATTACGCTCAGAGTCTCAGAGGATTGCAAGAAAATTATGCAAATACAAACAAAAACAGTACTGAGTCTTGTCAGTTAGTAAACGCTGACAGTGTTAAAACCTGGCAACAGAACTACGAAAACAGAGCGTGATGGAAGTGTGCACTGTTGTACGAATCACCACGTTTCGTCCCTCAGGATTTTTGCTCCTTTCAAAACAGTCAAAACACACTTTTGCATTTTGATGAGTTTGGATGACACTTACTTTGAACTCAAACGAGTACATCCGCCAAAAAAATTTGTGGACTACTCGTTTCACCCGTAAACCCTTAATACTTTCAACATAGTCAAATTTCATTTGCCTAATCTGGTCACCGTCAACCATTTTCATGTGAAGAACAAAATAAAATCACACCGATCAACTCTTATTGTGTCTTTTTTTTATAGATCACTCAGGTAGTAGATTACATAAATGTAGTTAAGCAGCTAAATTGCCCTATGTTGTGTTACTGCACCGTTAGACCCTACAAAACATTAACTATGAAATCGTCACAGCTCAGGTTTGATAACCAGCCGGGTGTTGATTTCATGGTCACAGAGTCCAGCTGTCTCTCTGCTCAGAATGTTGGCAACACTGAACAATAATGATGCAGCTACTGAAGATTTGTTGGATTCAAACTTTTCCTCTGGACGGATTACTCGAAGGATAAATCTGATTTTCAGTTAGAAATATCGGGGCTTAAAAAACACTTCCTTGTATTTAAATGGATGTTCACAAATGGATTTAAATGACCACTTTTAGACCTCTATCAACGTGAGGAAAATCTACACTTTCAACAAGACTTAAAAACAAGTAAAATGAAACAACCACACACCCTGTAACATGAACTTCCACAGCAAATTTCCACTGTTACATATGGTGCTTTTTCCTCTCTTGTTTCTCTATATACTTATTTTTACATAGTCTGTACAGTGTCAATGTACATATTATCTATGCAGAGTGTGCATGAGTGAGTGAGTTGCACATCACACACACACAGCGACAATCATCTCAGTCTTCACAAAGAAAAAGGTTCATTTAGACAGACATGGTGAGACCGAGTGTTATCTGGACCTTAAGGTGAAGTTGGTGTTTTTTCTAAGATGGTCCTTGTATGTGTGTGTGTGTGTGCGCGTGTATGTGTGTGTCCATGGAGCATTCACAATCATCCTTTCAGTTGTGTCACAAAAAAAACCTCAAATTAATTTAACTGGAACCGCAAGATTTACACAGTCGTACATCAACACATGTGCCCTAACACACTGAAAACTATACTCGATCACATGTCCTCACGGTCATACACATATATACACCCATGTGCCGTAACAAAAAACACACACTGGAGCCTAGGATACAATATCTCGACAAGGCATTAAGGAAATCTCCTCAAATAAATACAAATAAATTATATAAAAATGGGTTAAAAACTGAAATTCTGTTAAATACAACAAAAATCTCAAATGAACACAATAAACAACAGTAGTTGCTCATAGAAAAAGACCACATGGATGCCAAAGACAGGTATCTTTTGTAAACAATAACAGACAGTAAGACAGACAAACACGCAGGTAGACACATTCACAAATCATTAGTGAGCAGAAAGGCCTGTTTGGGCTCAGTGGTGGGTCAGGTGGGACGGGGAGATGAGGCTGGCGGGTGCTGTGGGAGGGCTGGCACTTCTCAAATCCCTCCTAGGAAGCAGAGCATGCGTGTCAACGTGTGTGTGTGTGTTAACATGATGGCTGTGCCCTCAGCGGCAGTGTTGATATCATCCGTACGTGTGTGTGTGTGTTGCTCGTGGGATGGCCTGCGGTCAATCACTGAAGAGACTGGACAGCACCAAATACTGTGGCAGGTGAACAGACAAGACCAGTTTTCTTCCACCTGACCTGATGATAAAGGATTAACGGCTGTTGTGAGGTTAGTTTGCATGTTACGATCGTGGAGAGGCGATCATCCGTCATGGAGCCCAGAGGAGTCACTGGCTGATTGGATTTGCTGGCACAGTTTCACCATGTGACATGAAGGTCAGCCGTGTGCTAAGTGATCAGAACATGGACACCAAAATCCACCTGGATTGTAGAATACTGACTCAAGTAATTACAGAGCATGGACGGTGACATGGATGTTTTTATTTATTTATTTTTTAAATACATGTGCATTTTTCATCTGCACGCACATTATATAAATCGCACGCCTGTATTATTCTTATTTTGTGCGTTTTATTGAAGTGCGCGCACTTTTTAGAATGAACACACATTTTCTATTTCGCGCACACTTGTTATAAATGACACACGTTTTATAAATTGAATGTGTGCTATTAATACAATAAAATAAAATGCCAATTAGAAAATGCGCGTGCGTTTTAAAAAAATAAACACATTCATGTCACCTCTCCGGCTTCGAACATAATAACTACAGGAAAAAAAAAAAAACTTGCTGCGACTCAGTTTAAAATACTCAGGGCTTTGTCACAGTCTTTACTAGTCAGCTATGACCTGTAAATTGTGATGTGAAGAGCAAACTGTTGAGCAAAAGTTAGACTGCCTCACACACTATTAGACAACAGAGTCGTGCTGCGTTTATGCCTGACGGGCAGAATGGGAAAACACGGGAAAACCTTCAGTCAGTCTGTTGAGATGTGTTTTCACATCAGTCTAGCAATGCTAACCATGTAGTCACAAGTCTTATCGCAGTTTGTTAGAAAGTTCCAAATTGAATAAGCTGTAATGATTGTGTTGTGTTAATAGTGGATTTATTTGCATTCACGACACATTTTCTAGCTACTGCAGTCAGCAGCGGTGACACTGTTGGCCACAGGTGTGACGGTGCTGACAGGTCGCCTACTTTGAGTATGAATTGTTTTTCGTCCTTAGAAAGCCAATCAGCAATCAGAAACAAAAACACTTTCAAACTAACATATATGCCTTTGGCAGACAGGCAACAGAAAATACTGGACTCTCATATTGGACTATAATCCATATTTTAATCCATTTGTGCCTTTTAAGGCCTTTTTGAGGGAATGTAAATTCAGTCTCAGTTTAAAGTGAAACTAGACAACTTTTTTTGGCTTAACTTTGTCATGGCGATGCATAACCTGATTAAACAGCGTAATGGTGGTTGAGAGATGGCACCATTCACTGCCAAACAAATCCCTGTTTATATCATGACATTTTCCTTGCCACCAGGACGAGCGTTTTGCAGAAAAATGAAAAATCAGTGACACTCTCTGTCCTAATTTGCTGGTCTAGGCTGCACTTCTTAGCAACAGGTGATGTTGGTACGAGCTGATTAGCTCACCGTGCTCTGATTCGCCTCTGCCAGCAACAGAGCGTCTGCAGTCACACCGACAGTCGGCTCGAGCTCGACCAGTTTACTCCACTGCAACTTTCCCTGCAACCGTTTGGTCTCAGTTCAAACTGGACTAAAAAAGAGAGAGAGAGACGACAAACGAAATAAAGCGTGAGCCGGAACAAACGGCTGCAGCAGAGTTGCTTCCCAACTCGCTCGTGCTACAGCTAACGTTAGCTTGCCAGTTCATAACTTCAAAGTTAGGTTTTGCACTTTATTCCCAGAAGGGAAATTCATATTTATTTGAAATAAAAACGATGTATTTAAAAGAATTTCTTTGTCATTTGTTGTTCAAAAAGAAAAAATAGATTCAAATCGAAAATCAAATGGTATGAGAAAATGCGGGATTTTAATTTTAGGCCATATCGCCCAGCCCTACTTCACACTGGTGTCGCTGTACAAGCAAACGCAAAGGACGCCATATATTTTAATGATCAGGTGCATAAAAAAAAAGGGTTGTAAAAGCCCTGAAGGATTTTTTAGAATTAACATGAAGCACCAGGGGAGTGTGGTAAATTAATTAACCTGGTACGTCTGTTAACAGTTCATTCTAATTCACTGCGAAAGCCTGCAGACGGACTGTGTGTTTGAGATGTGAAAGATAATCCCGGATGCTGATCCGTTCCTGCCACTTCAGTTTGTGGAACTGAAATCTTGTCGTGTGTCCATGCAGGAGAAACGCTGCTAAGTCCGCTGGTGATGTGTGGCCCTCACGGACTCAAGTTCCTGAAGCCGGTGGAGCTGCGCTTACCTCACTGTGCGTCTATGACCCCTGATGGTTGGTCTTTTGCTCTAAAATCCTCCGACTCCTCGTCGGGTACGCTGTCCTCTCTCTGTCCTTTGGGGTCTGTGGGCGGGCTTTGCTGATTTAGACAGGGGGGTGTGTTTGTGTCTCAGTCAGGTCGATCATCTCACCGGCTTTCCATATTCTCCTCACCTCCTCTTCATGCATGTGCTGTGGAAATTGTTTTCGTGTGGTGCTTAAAATGAACGGCCTCTCGCTAACCTCCTCAGTGCCTTTTTGTTTTTTATATTATAGTAAAACTGAAGATTTTTGTGTCAATCAGGAGGGACATTTTCAGGATATTCTGACATTTTATCAACTGAGACATTAACAATCCGACTAATCTGAAATGAAAATAATCATTAGTTGCAGCACTTAATGCCTTTCGCGTTCATTCTCAACATTCAGGTATTTAAAAAACAGCATGGTGTTAAATAATGTGTTCTCTTATCAGAAACATTTCCCGTATGAATGAATCATTCTGCCGTGATGACCTCACAAACATTAACATTTACTTCTCGCACATGAACTTTATTTAAATTCTTCAGGTCAAGATGTCAGATGGTCGGCGATCGTTTTACAGTGCAGCACAAAAAACACGCGCTTACGAATGATGCGTGATGTGCGGTGATGATCACGCCACGGTTGGTTTCTGTGTGAATATATAACACACACCACTAAATCATTCATGTATGATGTTAACTCACTACATACATTAACTGCAATGCTACAGAAATAACATGAACATGTACAAAAAGATCATTTAGGCATGAATATAATCAGCCTGCACTGTTTATATGTGGATAAGTGGTGAACGCACAGTAAGTATTAGGACAAAAGTCAAATAGGTTAACACCAGTGTTAATTTCATCGGCTATTTTTCAATTTAGTTTCAGTCTTAGTCTTGTGTAAAATGCTCTTATTAGTTTTAGTCATATTTAGTCAACTTGTATTCTTTTTGGTTTAGTCACATTTTAGTCGATGAAAAGTCTTTGAATTTTAGTCTAGTTTTAGTCAATAGTCTTTTTTTAGTCTTTGAACGCAGATTGACAGTAATGTTAATTAAAAAATCT
>JAQLOL010000020.1:541697-555982 GCA_029783665.1 Naso thynnoides | reverse complement strand
CTGATTAGCTCACCGTGCTCTGATTCGCCTCTGCCAACAACATAGCATCTGCAAGACACACCATCAGTCAGCTTGAGCTCACAGTGAGACGGACCAGTTTACTCCACTGCAACTTTCCCTGCAACTGTTTCGTCTCAGTTCAAACTGGACTTGAAAGAGAGAGTGACAAAAACAAATCAAAATGCGAGCCGGAGAAAACGACTGCAGGGAATTTGCTTCCCAAACGAGTCTCATGCTACAGCTAATATTAGCTTGCTAGCTCATTTGCAGAAGCTATCTACTGCAACTTTAAGATCTGCAGATACTTCAACTAATATAAATTGTGGAACCAGTGTTCCTCACACAACCAGACAAGCAGGATGAGGTGAAACCCCCTTTGATCATAAAATGTGTTCAGGATATTTTGTTCACTTCGTACTCAAAATGCCGTTATCATACTAAAAATTTGAACAAAGCTAATGTGTCTCATAAAGCCAACATAGTGAACGTTTTGGAGGCTTCAAGTCAAAACACAACTCACGGTGATTTAGTGTCCAAGTTCTCCTCACTTGCAGGCTAAGCGGCCAAAAGAGCAATCGCCATATCGCTGTATTACACTTGCTTAAAGTTAAGTTGCTGCCAGCCATCGTCTGACTGACGGAATGAAGTGCTAGTTACGACTACATGTTTCGTCTTGTGTTTTCTGTCCCATTAAGAAAGCACAGGTTGGCTTCGCGCCCTCCTGTGAAGGGAAAGATCACAAATGGAGGAGTGAAGAGCATTTGTGTTTAGCTCCGAGTTGTGGCAGTGTAAAACATGTTGCTGAAAACAATTACCTTTCCACTCGGTGTCTGAGGCATCTGACCGAGTCACGATGCAACGGTGTGTCTAGGCTTTTTAACTTCTGAAAATCTGGTACTAAACCCCATGTATGCATTGTGTAGAGATCTTAACACCTGCAGGTAGAATGTGTATGTAATGTGTGCGTGTCATGTATGGTTACGTGAATGCATCACTCATCTCAGAGATGAGTCTTGCTTTATCGCACACTGCAGAGAGTGGACTCCTGATGAAAGCCTTAGTACTCTATGTGAGTGTGGGCATGTCCTGATGTGTGTGTTATGTGTTTCATTTGTGTGTGACTATGTATGTGTGTTTAAGCAGGGGAAAACAAAGAGAGAAATCACTTCACTGAAAGATTTCAAATAAACCTTTGAGGTCCTGAACTCTGAGTGGGCCCGAAAAAATTAACATATGAGTCCAACAAAACGATGAGATCCCTGCTTACTCCTTCACACTGTAAGTGTATACTGTATAAATGTACGTATGTGAAGGCACACACAGTACTGCAGAAATGAAATCTTGGAACTCATTAAAGTGGTGTTTCCTTTACGTAAATGTCAGTTAAAGGGCGACATCTACTGAAATAGAAAAACTGCTGGTTCAACTCAAAATGTACGGTGGACAAACTCAAAACGAGGCAGTTTTTGTTAATTCCAGAAAAGCAAACGTTGGAGAAGACATATTTTCACCGAGCAGCAAACCTGTGCTGGGGGAGTGTGTAGGGACCTGTCATGGAGGGGGTACGGAAGGGAAGGGGAGCCTGGGGGTGAAGTATGGAAGTGTGTTTTTGTGTATGTGTGTCGGAGGGGGGCTATAGGATCCCGTCCATGAAGCTGGTGTCCAGCCGCTGGATGAGCACCCGGATGAAGGACATCTCCTTGCGGGTATTCTCAAAAATCACCCTGGGGTCGTCGGACTGGCAGCGCAGACAGTTGGGAGCCATTACCATGGCCAGGTTGTTCACATCCATCTTGGTGATGGCCACATTGGCAGGCTGGGCAAATACCTGCACAAAACAACGTAAACAGGATATCAACCTTTTAAAGCCGTGGGTTGCAGTCAAAGTTACATAGTGTTGCTTTAAATGATGCCTGTTACTGTGTGTGGGTTTTTTTTTTTCAACTTGAGATATAGATGACATTTTCACAATAACAGTTTGTTATGTGGGAAACACTCCATCAACTTTGACTAAGTATAAGCACCAAGCATCACTGGTGTTCAAACACAAAGTCCTGCAATCTGTGCTGTCTGCCTGTCGAGTCCAACAACAGCAAGAGTCCCATTTTTTCCATTAGCCAAGAGCGATCTGAGTCCATGCTGGGATAATGGCTCTTATTCCGGCTCTCTTCCCTCTCCTCCTCCTGAGGCGGTCCAGCTGGTCTGGCTTAGTGATCAGAAGGTGCCGAGGGCAGCGATCGTCTCGAAAACCTGCTGCTCACAATTCAAACCCTGCACTGCGTTTGACAATGCTAACTGTATCTCTCTCATAGGAAGTAAGTGTTTAGCCACTTCAGCTTCCTGTGCAACTTTGTGTTGCAAGCTGAATATAAATTAACCCGATACCCTACTGCTGTAATAACGAAAAATGAAATTAATTTCGGTAACACTTGCATAGCCACCAACTGCTTCACTTTATCTGTAGATGTTATTTTAATTATTTCACTTTATTTAAATCAGCCTTGTAACCAGGCACTATTGTTTCAGTTTAGTCTTGTTTTTTTTCTTAAAGAGTGTCATTTATAATAAGTTTTAATTAGGGCTGTCGAAGTTAATGTGATAATAACAAGCTAACCAAATTCATTTTAACAGACGATTACTACACACACATTCTGTGATCATGACCCTCGGCCGTCCCCGTAGGTTGGGAAACCGTGAAGCAATGAAGCAGTAATGTTGTGGATGGAGAACATCTTCGAGCAGAAATGGATGAAGAAAATGATGTTTTGAATGGTAAGTTCGGCTTCAAGGCCCAGTCAGACGGTTCTCTGGACAACCGAAGTCATTTGCATTTACTGCTGATGTGAACTGAGTTTCCAGCGGACTGGCCGAGCATACAGCTGATGCAGAGAGCCGTCCTCCCCCTCACCGAAGGCTGAGCACACTGGATAGTTTGCAGCGGAGATGCATGCACCTTTGAGGTATTTGTCATTGTTCTGGATTGTTGCAAAAATAAACATAGATTTGTATAAAGCAAGCATTTTTTTTGTCCACTCAAATGTTGACAAGAGTGTTAAAAACTTGAAAAATATCCCTTTAAGGTGCATTTAGAACGGATAAAAAATGTGTGATAAATCACGTTTAAAAATTTGAAACAGACAGCCAGCCCGGGTTTTGATGTATTTTTAATGCTTTTTTTTCAGTCTTAGTTTTAGCTCACAGTGGTAAACCTGGTTTTGGTGACATAAATCTGTTTGCACACTCTTGCTGTGGTGAAACCGCTTTGTGAGTGCACTCTAGTGTGTGCGCGTTACCTGTAGGAAGCGGATGAGGTAGCAGAGCACCAGTTTGTTGATGTGTGGCAGACCCAGGACCACGTTGACAGCTGCCTCTGGGTTGTCATAGTGACTGATACACTCCTCATAAAATTCATGAGGGATCAGCGGCTCCTCCAGCTCCCTGTACCAAAGCTTCAGCAGAGACGCTGGGGACACACAGAGACGAGGACAGGGTGAGACCGCTGATGATTTGAACTACTGCTCGTGCGGCAGAGTTTGTGTGAGGACCCAGTGAGTGAGTTTTTATTCACCTCATGTCCAACTTCACCAACTTTCTGTGCATGACAGCAGTGTGGAAATGAAATCAGGTCCACAGAGGATTGTCAGCAGTCTCAGCTAATTCATTCCAGTACTCTTAAGCAGTGTGTATGTGTGTGTGTGTGTGTGTGTGTGTGTGTACCTGGAATGTGTGGGTCTTCCAGTCCTGTGGGGATTTTCCATTGATCCACTTGCAGCTTGAGGGCATTGACTTCATCTATGTCCCCTGGTACCCTGGAGGTCAAAGGTCACAGGCTGGTTACACTTCTCCTCATCTTTTCACTCTGACTTATCTTCTTTGTAAGTCCTAGGCCCTGGTTTCTAAAAACATGTTTTGTATTAATGTAAAACCTCCTAAAAGCGGGACAGTGGAGACAAAGAAGGAAGTAGAGCTCAAGTGTTTGTTGTCACACAGGAAAACCTGCAGCCAGCTAGTTTTACGTTCTTCCACGGTCGAGCAAAAGTGAGTTTATCTGCCTGTAGAGATCAGAGGAAGGATTTAGAAGGCAGATATTTTTGGAAAGGAGCTCCAGCTTTTTGGACCAATATCTCTAAAGTGGTTATAATCAATATTTTATAACGACAATGGAAAATGGTGCACGTGTATCGTGTTGCTTGAACCTATCACTTAAATCTGCAGCTCCCCTTCTTTAGAGAGCTTTATCACGAGTTCTTCAGCTCTTCAGCTGGACAGATGGACCGACCAACAGTAAGACAGACAGACTGATAGATAAATACAGATACAAATACTTCATTAATCCCAAAGGAATTTCAGGCCTCATATAGCTTACAAAGCATACAAAGCCATAACATGTCACACTGAAACAGGAATTAAGTATTAAAAAGGGTTTAAAATATAGAATAAAACTAGCAGCATAAAACTAACAGCAACTTAACTAAACGACAACCAGGTCGGGCAACAAAGATGATTTGTAATGTGAATGATGAGCTGCTGATTAAAATAGTCCCAGTTCCTGAATCACAGTTTCTGATCCAGTTTGTCCTCGCCAGCACTCGAGGAGTTATACAATCAAATTGCCTGGGGGACAAAAGATTTCCTCAGTCTGTGCGTGGAGCAGGATGGGGACGGCAATCTGCTGCGGAACACGCTTCTCTGCCTGCAGAATGTGCTGTGTGGTGGGTGGCGCGCATTGTTCATGATGGACAGCAGTTTTTGTAGGTTCCTATCTCTGCTGCTGTCATCAGGGAGTCCAGCTCTGCACCCACCACAGCGCTGAGCCTCCCTCACCAGCCTGTCCTCCTAACGCTGCCTCCCCAACACAGCGCAGCACAGAAGACAACGCTGGCGACTACAGAGTGGTAGAACATAAGCAGCAGCCAAACAGATGTTGATGGACCCCAGCCTGCACTGGACGTTCAGCCTGCTTTGCCCTTTTTTGTGAACCGTGTCCATATCTGCTGTCCCTCTTGTCTGTAATCCAGCTGCAGCCCCCCCCCCCCACTAAATAGAGACTAGCTGCAGCGGAGGCCTGTCCTCTAGAAGTCGACCACCATCTGTCTGGATATGGATATATTCAGCTGAGGGTTCAACAAAATCCTGTGTGCTCGCCCGCCTGTCCACCACAAACACACCCGACAGTTGCAGTATCATCTGAGTGGCAAAGCTCAGGGCTCTACTGAGAGTCATTAGTGGGGAGCACAGTCCGTCGGTCTGTCCCACAGCCAGACGAAAAAAAAAAACAGAAGAACCATGCTCCTTACAGCGCCACTGTCTTTGCCCAGATGAGTGAGTCCTGTGCAGCAGGTAGAGGACAGCACCTTCAGCCTACTGGGCTCGTCCATGATGTCAGCTAGGGTCCGAAGCAGCTTTAAAACCTGTTATGGAAAAGTTTGAACTGATTTGATCTCACTACACACCCACCAACTGCACTGCTGCTCTTCTTTTTGCAGCCTGTGATGGTTTTTCAGGCCATCTCATCCATCCCTCATGTTGTTGTTTTGCAACTTCTGCTCCACCTTCTTTCTGTATTTCTCTTGTTTCTCCCTCAGTCTGAGTTTTGGAGTTTCCCTTGCAGGGTCTTTTCTGGTGGAGGTCAGGCTAATGGCTTGAACACACCACACGTCATCGTGTCTCTTGAATGTTCACACTGTACAACTGTGTGTCTTGTATCAGGAGTCTTTCAGTCACTGAGGTTTTCACTCTACATGACTGATCACCAAGAAGGAGCTGCACACGACAAGATCCTTTCACTGGGAGGGGCCAACCACAAGTCTGTGTGGTCCCAAATCACTCAATGTAGTTACATATTGTGACACTGTTTTAACATACAGCTTCAGTATGTGAATGTTTCAGCCTACCACCTGAACAATCAGCACAAATGAGCATTGTTGTCACTGTAAAATATTTCCTTAACTATGTTTCATTCGGTCCAGCAACAAAGTCGGTGAATTAGAGAATTTAAAAGTTTTTTTCTGATAATTTCACAGCTGTTGAGTACAAATAAACACCACTAGACCTCCCTGCTATTGATTTTGCTACGCGTGGCACATGTAGGCTACTGTATGTGCTGGTGTGTGAATTTTGATGTAAACTGCGTTTGTCGGGTGTTATTGGGCTTTTTTTTTTTTAAGCTTCTGCCTGCTGGCTGTTTAGCAGGTCAGGCCAACAGTAAAAGTTCCGTTGCTCCCGATGGTCACTTCAGCCTTTGGTACCTGCACACATGCAACTGGGCCAGATATCTGTAATGCTAGATGTCCTGCGACACTCCGTCACGCTGTCTGCGAGCTCATGATTGCGTCCTTGAGCAGTTCACACATACCGACTGTCGTTCACAGGAGTGCGCACTGACGAGCCTGTGATCTCCAAAAACTGTCGCAGACAACAAGATCAGGGCTAAAATCCTGCAGTCTAAGTTAGCCGGGCTACGGGCACATACACAGCTGTCATCACTTTTGTGGTTGTGTGAAGGAAAAGCTGCCCAGTCCTTGAGTGTGTTACTCCCCCCCTCCTTTGAGGGATGAGCACAGGTGAAGCTGCCATGAATAACTCGCTGAGAAGAACATGATGCAGCATACTCTGCCATGGATAAAGTACACGTGTCATCAATTTCTGTTTCAAAAAAGATGAGAAGGCTGCAATTCCACGGCACAAGTTTAGTTTCTGCCCAGTCTTCAGCTCTAAACGCCCTCTTTTTCGTACTGAGGAAGGCCTTGATGTAGCCGCTAATCCAGGGCTTGTTATTTAAGAAGCAGCGGACCGTTTTGATGGAGCGAGTAGTTCTGGGCTGACTTTGTACATTCGGCTTGTGCCGGAGCTGAAGAAATTATGATCAGATTTCTGGGGACGGGGGGTGGCAATGTATGCCTCCATACATGAGGTCGATCGTGCTATTTTTCCTTGTGAGGCAATTTACAAACTAATAGCACAAAGTTCTGTTGGAAATAATAATGCATAAACCTGGAGGCAGCAAACAGCAAACAAACCTTCAGCAGCTACTTGACAGCAAATTCTATCAAACCATCAGCTGAGGGAATTCATCATTGTTTTAATAAAGAAGAGAATTAAAGGAAAACTGTTGACAATGCTGTCCGACACTGACTTTTGTCTTCAACATCATGTTTCCTGTGCATTGCTCGGGTGTGGGTAAACAACTGAATGCAGCACAGGACAGAGAAACACAACGAACCTCTACAAACTGTGGACAGATTTAGCTGTGGATTTACTAGTCAGAACAAATGAATTGAACTCATGAAGCCATCTGTGAGAAATCAGAAAACACTCTTCTCACACTAGCAAGTGATTTCCATTAAGGACCGGTATTATCTCATCTGCACTCCGCAGAACTCGTTGTTCTGTTCTATTCACAGTCTTTTCTGCTCTCTTATCTCTCTCACCTAAAGATGCCTTCGGTTTGGTCTCCATTGAGACCCAGAACCTCTTCAGAAAGGCGAGTCTGCACCCAGGGCAGCTGTCTGTCTGGATACCGCTCCTTCTGAAGCGCCATTACCTCTTCTAAGGAAGAGCCGAACATGGAGGGATTGAAGATGGCGTTCCTGGCGTGTTTGATCTCCTCAAGACAGGGCTTCTGCAGGCCCTAGAGACACACGTTACCCACACACACATACATGCATGCACACACACACACACACACACACACACATACACACACACAGGAGTTAAAGTAATGCAGAAGGGCAGATGAAGGGCAGCCTGAGTACGTAAAGGATCCCACCTAAATATTCTGATTTCAGTCTTTACAGTGACTACGAGGAACTTTCCGTTTTTGCTGATTCTAGCATCTCCTTTGGACAAAAGCAGTAGTGACACGAGTGTCTATTGTAAAGAATTTTTGGACCCGATCACGGGCATTAATAGTAACTACATAAAAACAGCGTTTGCTGTTACAGGAAATTTAGAATCATCAGAGGAATCATGGGACTGTTTCATAAATACTTAAAAGTTCCTCGTAGTCACTTTAAATACTTGTCCATCGGCAGGACTCACGGCTCATAAATGCACCGTAAGAGGTCAACAGGTTGACACGAGAAAAATGCAGCGCAGTAACAAATGATCTCTGTTTGTGGCCTGCTGAGATTCTGGCACTACATGCTACAGAGGCTCTGAGCCAAGCTGCTGCCTGCCAACACACTCAGATGTGACATGTAATCCCAAAACTCTGGCCATCAGCGTGCTGCTATAACAATCTCCACTCTTCAGCTCTCAGGCTTCCCACCATTTTGGGACCTGGTTGCTTCCACTAGAGCATTTATGAGGTCTGACTGTGATGTTGGGTTATGAGGCCTGCCAGCTTTTCCCGTTCTTTCTTAAGTTACTGGACGAGGCCAAAGCTCTTTGCAGGCATGTCAAGTTCTGCCACACCAAGCTAGGAAAAACATTTTTTTATGGAACTGACTCTGCACATAGAGGCATTTTCACAAGAGTGTAGGATGTAGAAACGGAGGAAGTGTGGAGGGGACGCAACCCTCACTGGAAGCTGAGTCATTCCACATTCATCATCGACTTCCAGCCACTATTTTAAATAAATTCTTTGTCCGGAGAAATTTTAATACTACTCAAAACTGTGTTATTTCGGACAATACCTTTTAGGTAAGTAGTACTGACATTGGGCTCTAGTATTCCACATGAATTTTCTGCTCACATTTGTAAAATGGTAGATAAAAAGTCTACTTAAAATCTCACAAACACACTAAAGCTGGAATAACAGCAACCTGGAAGTGGCACCATCTCAGAGCACGTGACTGAAGCAAACTGAGTTTGTTCGATCTGAGCAGAGCATCGACATCACGACCAAGAAGAGCTGCTTACCTTCTTAGCTCCGGTCAGTGCAGCTTTTGTCAGTTTCCTGTAGCAGTATTTAGCATAGCTGCTAATAGCCACTCCTAGAGCAACAGAGAAAAGACGGCATATTGACACCATTACAAGATTTCTCGTTGTGTTATTTGTGGAACAGAGAATTTCATCTAGTTCAGGCTGCTGGAGTGTGTTCATTAAAACAGGGTCAGCCGTGAAACAGGTGATGACCCGAACCCCGTTTATTTTCTCCATGAAGCCGCATTAAAAATAAATTCAGGTTTATTTCAACAGATCAGCTGATTATTGTCTTGTTATTCTGAAAGTTCTTTTTAAAGTTCGGCAACACTCGGTGTTTGCATTGACTAAAATTCACAATAACAAAGTACTTTTATATGTATCTGAAACAAGTCAAACATGCTGTGATTCATTCTGTCCCCCTGTGGGAGGAGGCAGAGCAGCAGTTCAGCTTTATCGTCAGGCTTTAGCAGTTTTCAATGAACCACCTATCAGCGCATTTCGAAGTTCTGTCCTGTTTTTGTCGCCCACTCAAGGAATAGAGTTGTGGAGTGTTATGTTTTGGCTGACATATTGTTTGTTGGCCTTCAAGCAAACAAATAAATCAGCATCAAACTTCCCACAGCAACTGATATTTTATTTTGATCTTTTTCAGGTTCTACATCTTCTGTTTAAATAAGAATCGTAAGTAGTCCTGAGATATTTGTTGGATTGTATGTCTGTATCAGTTTCCCACTTATCTGATATTAGGCTGTCCTCAGTGCCGGTCAGATCAATATCCTTCCGCTATTAAAACTTAAATCAGTCTTTTCTTTTCTTAACATAAATGCTTGTGGTGTGGCAAGTGAAATCAGTTTAAGGTTTCTAGGAATCCACATCACAGAAAACCTGTCGTGGTCATCATACGCCTCTACCTTCTTATAACTAAAAAAGTTCAGAAATGACTTTTTTCTTTAAGTTGGAGTCGGTAGCATTTGTTCGTTGTGGCTAGTAAACACATCATTCACATTGGGCCCCTCCTCCCGAGCTCAATGCCACCAGAAGTATTGTAGCGTGTACTTATACTGCAGTACTTACACAACAAGCTATGCAGGAACATTACATTTGTCTTAATGGAAAAGTCAATAATTTCGCTGGCTAGCACAATCCAACTGTGAAACAGAAAGCAGGTCAGCTCCGTGTGGCTTTTTATCCGCTTCAGCGCTCAAAAGCAGGGCCGACTGATACAATGCCGATACCAATATTAGGAAGTAAGAAAATTCCAATATCTGATATATAGGTCGATATTCTGTAACCAACATTTTGAATGTGGTTATCAAATACGTGTAACAAAGATATGTTACGGAGGCAGGAGATCTGACAAATCTGATAAACTTGATTCCAAACATCAGTGAACTGACCAGTGAACACTTCTTTTATTACCAGTAAAATAATGGTCTGCCCTCTGCTGGACATACTATGTGACTACACTGTTTTAAATCACTAGCCCAAGCATTTTTTGCAGCCTTAAATAACAGTTTTAATATTGGCACATGCTGGAGAACATATACGCCAATACCGATATATCTGCGATAAGCCAATATCGGCAGGTAATACCGGTGGTCGGGCCTCACTTGAAAGCCAACCCGACGTTCACTCTCGTTCTGGAACAAGCTTTATCCGCTTGCCGTTTCGCCTCATTAGGTTTATATTTCCGTTTCTTCGTTGCTATGTCCGCATCCATAATTTTCTCTGGTCTGAATGGCACGCTGTCGCTCCCCGCCCAGACATGTCCCGAGACTACCGAAGCATCAAAATACAGGCAGAGGGCGGAGCTCTGCAGACACAGTCACCACCACACATGTACAGTATAGAAGCCAAGAAGTGATGACTGAGCAGCATTTCTTTTGTATATGTCCATATTTCACTTTTTAGGAAAATGCTACTGACTTCACCTTTAAGAAAAATTAAGAATGCGAAATTCCCACATTAAGTTTTTCTCAACTTTTGAGCGGATGACTCACAAACTGCCATGAGACGTGCACGGCCCTGACCAGGAGGCTCTGCAGTGTGTGATGTAAACGGCCTCGAGCATCACTGGTATCCATTTACCAAGCAGCAGTGATATCGGTGAGGTGCCCGTGTAGAGGCGACAGCCTGCTCAACCTGCTGCCGTCTGGAAAGAGATCTACAAGGATCGCCTGCCAAATAACCAGACTTAAGGACAGCTTTTATTCTCACGCTGTGACACTTAACCTATCCTCAGCACTCTGATGTAAAAAGTTGGTTTTTTTTTTTCATGAACCTGTTAATTATTTATACATTTTTGAAATTTTCAGGTTAATGTTGGCAAAATACCTGTAACAGCCAACTTTATGGTCATGTCAAAGCACAAGACTTACATGCCTATTTGGAGATGAATACCTTTGCAAAGTTCATGTCACCATTGTTAACGCAAATAGTTGCATTTGAGTATTTTTCAGGGTCAGATTGAAATTGCTTTACTCTAAAACAGCTGGGAAAAAAAAAAGTTTGGCAAAAACATCCTTTCTAGGTTCCTTAAATTCATTATGTGAAGGTTGGAATATTTTTTCCAGGATTATTGGTTAAGTTACTTCTCTTCATCTTTGAAAGCAAACAGACAAAATTTTTGTTCAGAGGGCACAAATTAAAACTTACCTTGAACCAAAAATAAAAGAATGCTTTTACTCTTTCAGTGGTCTTCATTGACCCAAACTTGAACCTTTCCTAAAGCAACACTGGCAATTTAGTAAGCTGCAAGTCAAAGGCACGTAGACAGAGTGTAATAACTGTCACTGCCAGAAGGGGGAGACAAAAGTTCCACGCTGCAGGTTCAGCATAAGACAATGGATGGGCAGACAGGTGTACTGAGATCACCACAGCCATCAAAGGTTTAGAAAACACAGAAGCTGCTGTGATGTGTGATCTAAAGCCTTGCTTATCCTTTGCTACCGGCAGTGAAAGCAGCATGCGCTCTGCTCCGTCACCTTTGGTGTCGTTGAGAGGGTCCATGTGTCGGTAGATGTAACCCTCCAAGTAGGTGTGAAATCGGGGTGTTGGGGGGAAGAAGGCCAAACAGATGGCCATCAGCTCCCAGCCTCGCTCAAGGCTGTCGTAGCGGAAATTCTCAGTGGTTTGACGACACAGCTGGATGTAAAGCTCATCACGCAGACCCTGGTTACTCCACCCACGCACCACCACCTGACAGACAGATAGAGGAAGGAGACTTTAGAACTGCAGCTTTCCTTCTTCTGTTACTAACTGTCTCTTTTATAAATAAATATTCTTGACTGCAGTTGTTGATTTATTTAGGATCATTTTAGAGGCTTTAGTTTGTGCTATTGTTACAATGTATTGACATTTTTTAACTATATTTTACCAGGCAAGCAATTGCAAACACTTTTTACTGACAATAACAGCCTGGCGAGAGATAAAATACACTCGCAGGGAGGAAGTAGGAGGAGGGGATGAAGAAAAACAAAGAAGAATAAGTAGGGTGGGGTGTTGTGGACTGCAGAGGGTTCTGAATAAAAAACACAACTGTTGCAGAGTCCAGTTTAGAGGGAACACAACCAAACATTACACTGCATTGGCCAATCAGCTGATGAGTCGATAGGACTGAGCAGAGCTAAACAACCCTGCCATGAGGGAGCACAACATGTCGATTTGCATGTGGAAATGGGCCAAAGCCGACAAACTTGCGGTGATCTCTACAACACCTGATCTGGCCTGAGATGGCCCTGATGTGTGTGAGCCACTTTGCCTGACAGATGATTGAAGTGTGCAGGCTGTGTGTTTTGACTCTGCACAGCTATATCAACGGCCGTTTTTTAAATGTTTGAAGTGGCATTGTTTTATTAATTGCAAAGTCGTTAATGACAAAACAGAGAAAACGGCAAAGCAACATAACAGACAGTCACACTTTTCCAGCTGCCTTCATCGGTGTTCTCACAATAGCTCAGATCATCGTGTGTATGGGGTTGCTCACCTTATCAACTTCTTCAAAAACAGGCAGAAAAACCCGAAATGTGCCACAAATGTACACAAACACCTGAACTTGACGTCAACTGTGACGAGAAGAGCAACACCTGTAAATGTGAGCAGTCCATTCTCTTACAGTATGCTGCAAAATGTTAAAGAGATGGTTCAGTCTTTTTTTCAGTCTACGACTTTCTGCAGATGGCGATCAGTGGCGTCACTTTTAGAGAAAGAGAGAAATCGCTGCAGTGGAAGTCAGCACTGTTCTGTTACAGACGAGGGCTGCAGAGAAACAGTTTTAGCCACATGTATAAATGCTTACCTGATAAATCAACATCTGTTCAACTGTACGCTAAATTCTTTTTCTTTTTTCTGCTTTAGTTTGCTGCCAGCCAGTTTGTCGCATTTACTATGCTTACTACGGAAGTGGGCTTAGTAATATAGGAAGGGACTACGGCTAAAAAAGTGTAGTGTTAAAATAAACGGCTGGCTGGTGGCAAACTAACGCAGTGAAAAAGTAATAAATGAAACATACAGCTGAACAGATATTGATTTTTTTTTAGGTGAGCATTTATATATGTGGCTAAAACCCCTTTTTCTGCTGACCCCATCTGTAACAGCACAGTGCTGATTTCTGGTGCAGCGATTCCTCTTTCTCTCACAAATGACCCTGCTGATCACCATCTGCAGAAGGTAAAAGACTGACCATGAATAAGTACCTTATAGAACTCCACATTAAAAACACTGCACTATCCCTTTAAGGAGTCCACCTCCATGCTGACCAGCGACCGTCAACTTTCTTAAATTTCAGAAACTGCTCTGTTAGTCGTACCAATGGCAGCAACAGCTGCTGCAACCATCATTCTTCTAACACTGCTGCTGTTCACAACAGGAACGATATGTAAATGGATATTTAAAAAATAATAATTGTGGGACTGTAGGGGTTTGTCTACTGATGCACAGTCTCAATTTGATTGTAACATGTAAAAGAAATCCTTGAAAAAAATCTGTTTTATGAATCGAAAACGTTTCATGTGGATCCTGCACACAGTTTAACAAATGAGGCGCCTGATGTTTTTAAAGCATCCCTTAAAAGTCGCACTATGAAGACGGACACACGGCTTCACAGTGTGAAACCAACGGCTCACTTCAGCAGTCCTGCAGAGAGGAGAGTGGAGTGACGCTGGCTCACTCTGTCGTCTGCAGATAGATGTCCGTAACAGTTATTTCCCAAAAAAAAATGATTTCCCCATGCTACCATCTGGGCTTGGAGAAAAAATGTAGTTATACCTGAATGTGAAATATCAGGTTTAGATGAAGGAGTACCTGAACATAATGGCTTCTGTGCATATTAAAGGACAATTTCGGGCAAATTCAACCCTGGGGTGTTTTTTATGTTACGTTCGAGGTTTAAAAGAATGAATCTGAAGATTTTCAATGTA
>JAQLOL010000020.1:515695-537559 GCA_029783665.1 Naso thynnoides | reverse complement strand
ATGGAAACAGTTTACCACAGCAAAAGAAACATTAGCAGTCAGACAATCATACAGATTTTACGCTAACAGAAATGACAGAGTAGTAATAAACTGGAATTATTCTATCCTCCTAAATGTGGACACAAAGGCCCAGCATGCAGCAGTACCTGTGAGGGGTGGAGGAAAGGTTCAGGGGAGGCCAGGTTGGTCTGGACAGAGAGACTTTTCTCCAGCAGGGCCTGGGGAAAGCCCAGTCGATCGAAGGTGCTGCGTTTCCAATGATGGCCATCACTCTGTGCCAGTGCCTCATCCTCACTAAATGCCCTCACTACTGGTCCCGGTAACGGCAGAGGCACTGCCCCGTCACTTTCATAACCGTCTTTGGAGCCACCTCCCTGGTTTGACCCCCCTGCCTGTCCTGAGTCCCAACTGCTCCTCTGTTTAATCACCTGCTGCGCCTCCCAAGCTAGCCTCGCCTGGGCGAGCATGGCCTCAGATGCTGTGCCTGCCAGCTCCCCTTCCAGCCCCCCGCAGCGTGACAGCTCCTGAGGAAGGGATGGCTTGCGGCTCTTTCGTTTGCGATTACCTCCAGGAGAGAAAGCCCCAGGACCACCTGTAGAGGAAGATGAAAGGGAATGGGTTTGGCTGGAAGTCCAGGATATGGAGTCCTCATAAAGCAACCTCTGGCCTCCCTCTCCACCATCTGCACTGTAGTCCAGCAGTAGGCGTGGGTCCCTGATCAGAGACTGGCTGTGCTGCAGGGTATAGGAACCTCCATACGAGCCACCATAGCCTCCAGTGGTGCCATAACGCAGCAGACGGTCGGCAGTCTTGAAGCGTGGGCTGGAAGACGACTGTTCCACATACACCAGCTGTTTGACATATTCCTTTCCTACAGGACTGTATTCCAGACTCTGGGTCTTTTCTGGACACTTCTGCCTAGTCAGCACTAACTGGCCATAGGGCGACTGGCCCTGCTTGGGGGAGTGATAGATGGGGGCTGAAGACTTGCGAGCGGGTGACTTGCCAGTGCCATAAAGGGAAGAGGTGTCAGAGAGGTGCATGTCAGTGGGAGGCTCCTCATAGATGGGAGGGGTCTGGTACTCTGATGGCGGCTCCTCATACAGCGGGGGTTCAAAGGCATAGCGTGGGGAAGGAGGCTGGGAGTCAGCAGAAGAGCGGCGGTGGGTGCCGGTTCCACCCATCTCAGACCTTTTAAGGAAGGGAGACTGTCGACGGTCAGCATAGAGAACAGGAGAACCGTCGGTTTCTGAATGCGAGTTTCCTCCAGAGGAACGTCTGGTTCGTGAGGTGGTGCCCCCTCCAGAAGGAGGACCAGTGGCGGGGGGGTCGCAGGGGGAGTAACCATTTCCCTGGTGAGCTAAGAAACTGGGCTCTCTGTCTGTCACCTTGATCAGCATTCGCTCCTTCGTACCAGTGTTCCATCTGAAGGGAGAAGTCCTGAGTGGAGAAGAGAGACAAGGAGAGGAAAAAAAGTGAGGGAAGGGAAGGAAGAAAAATGTGTTATAGAGAAGATTTAGTTAAGGCCAGGAGGTAGAATAATAAAGAGCATTCACACATTCTCACATTCACACTATAGGGCCTGGTAATGCTTTGAGGAAGATTTTTTTAAAGCCCAAATGTGCTCTTCATATTTCCTACATGTTCCCAGGGGGATCAGCCATGTGCACGTTTGGAGGAAGAAGGGGACAGCCAGTACTCTGGGATGTCTGGTGCCCACGCAGTCATCACCAGGTTTTTTTTTTTCCCCCATAATGATTAATAATAATAATAATAATTGATTGGATTCATATGGATTTATATATTTTTCTACACACTCCAAGTGCTCCACAGTGAAGGGGAAACATCACTAATCACCACCTTCGTGTAGCACCCACCTGGGTGATGCACGGCAGCAGTTATGCGCCAGAACGCTCACCACACACCAGCTTGAGTTGGAGAGTGAGATGAGTAAATAAGCCAATTAAATGAGGGGATGATTTGCGGGCCAGACTGAATGAGCCAAGTTCAGAATTTAGCCAGGACACCGGGGGCCCTCTACTCTTTGCAATAAGTCCCATGAGATCTTTTTATGACCACACTGAGGGAGGACCTCAGTTTTACATCTCATCCAAAGGACAGTGTCTCCTACAGCACAGTGTCCCCGTCACCACGCTGGGGCAACAGGAAAGATTTTTTGGCCAAAGGGGAGATCGTCACCTGCTGACCACGACCAAGACCACTTCCAGCAGCAACTTAATTTTCCCAGGAGGTCTCCCATTAAAGTACAAACCAAGCCCACACCTGCTTAGCTTCAGTGATACCAGAGGCAGGGTACACATTTGTCTGGCTGCTGGCTAAGATAAGTTCAGTAAACTGACAGTCGACAGCGGTCACTAATGAGATGAACTGGGCCTCGTTTGAAAAAGCAGATGAGAGCAGGCAGCAGCAGCAGTGGCCAAAGACAAAAATGTTGTGGTCAAGACAGACAGGTTTTCTCAACCTTCGGTCTGTGCTGAAAGAGACTGAAACACTCACACCCCTTAGATTCATTTCAGATTTATCAAAATGTCATCAAACTGATACATCGCCGCGCGCACTCTCTGATTAAAGTCTGTGCAAGGAACTTTTAAATGGTTATGAAGACTACATAATCACAGGGTTTTTTCCAAAACGACCAAATGTATCTACTCCCCACTAGAGAGTACACTGCCAAATGGAGAATGAAAGGAAATATAAAAATAGTTTTTTAATTGCCGATTGAAAGGAAATTTACATCTCTACTAACTTGTGTGAATTATGAAGCTCAGTGTGATGGCTCAGTCCATTACCATTTTGGCAGCGCTTGGCTGGTTCCCTCTGACTCCCTGATAATTCAGAAATTGGCAAAGTGGGGACATTTTAAGGGTGCGCCCACACTTGGCTCAGTTGTCCAGCACCGTGCCGAAGCACAATTGTCCCCCCCTCCCCTCTCCCCCACTAGCCCACACTCACATTGCTCAAGTCTAACCGCGCCTAAGCACGCTTGAGCTACCTGATCTATAGAGCGCAACCCGTATATTTGCCTACATCTTTTACATGTTGTAATAAAATTTTTAAATTGTTCTCTGGTATCTGCAATCTAAAGAACAGTCACAGATTTTTCCCCTGCTCTCTATCTGGACTTTGTCTGCTGTTGTCTGCCTGAATTCAAGACAATCCCCCACAAACAGTCACAGCAATGACAGCGCTCCGGGCCTGTGTTCGTGCATTAGCATCCATACCGTGCCGAAGTCCTTTCTCAACCGTGCCAGGGCCAAGCGCTCACACTAGTCAAACAAACTTGACTTTGGGGCTTAAACATGCTTAGGCACGGTACGGACTGCCTAGTGTGAGTGCGCCCTTAAACAACATGTGCATAAAATTCACAGCAAGCCATATTATTTGTGTGATATATTGACTAAAAACTTTCCAAAAGGCACCAAAGCCAGTTCTACGTTTTTCTGCACAGAGATTAGTTGTACAGACCAAAAGTTATTTCTGCTGTAAAGTTAGGCATTTTAATATGAAAGGGATTTAAGGGGATTCCAAATCAGCCTCCATTTGTAAATTGGGGAACTACATTTTTTGGCAGTTAAGTGTTGGCTTCGTTTTTCAGCTCCGGAGGTTGCATCTTGGTAAACAGCAGCCTTTGGCAACAACAGATATTTACTTCATCAGTTCACATTCACTCAGTAATTCCTCTTAGTGAGTGGGTCCTTAACCCTGCTTGTTTTTTAGGACAACAACAAAAAGCAGGAGAGCGAGTGGTGCAAGGTGAAGAACAAGACATGAACTTGCGACAGGGAGTAAAGTATTACATCAATTCCGGCATTGGACATTTCCAAACGCATTTTGTATTTAATAATATAGTGAGTGTTTGAATTCCTGTGGCTGTGAGTGACAGAGAGAGAAACAAAGAGGGATTAAAAGCATGACAGGACTGTTCTGGTATCTATCCCAGCATGCTCTGGATTCTAACCCACTTTCTCTTTCTTTCCTCCTCAGTCCTTTCACCTCTCTGCTCTACAGCTTCCCTTTGCCCAGTGTGTCTATCCATTCTCCCTTTTATCTGCCATCATTTCTCTCTCTGTCTCCTTAGCCCTAAATGCACAATGAACATTGGTCCTCATTCACCAACATCTTCCTACGTGTTCTCTTAAACTCTCTATTAAACGGTTTTTCAAAGTTCATATGAAAACTCTGTCAGATTTACGTCTCTGATCATGAAACGGCAACATACACATCAGCATCTTCACAAAGCGTACACAGGAACATGAAAAAACAAACTTGCATCCAAATATAATGGTACTAGGCTCACTGGTGGCAGGACTTTGATACAGCCATCAGATGGCAATCACAACTGTGCCACAGGGGTGGACCCAGTATCAGGTCAGTTGGGCTTACTGGACAACACATCAGCCTCATCCTGTAACATACAGCAGGCAGGTTATATGGCTAAAATGAATCAGAATAACAAATGTAATGGAGACAACTTGAACTGGAGGGCTGGGGGCTACAGGCCTTACCAGTCAATCACCAGAGCAAGATCAAGTTTGAAGTTCCTCTTAGGGAGACAGAAGTAAGTTGGCAAATGTAACAGGTGTGTGAATGGAAAGAGAACCATGCTTGGCCTCATATCAGTGCTTTAAGGTTGGGGTGTTTCAGTGTGTAGGTAAGCAAAGAGCTCACTGCTTTTCAGAAAAGGATCTGGTACACACTTCACAGAGGAAAGGATCAATGTTAAAGTCAGTGTTCCCAATGCATAGAGGCTATGAGAAAAGCTCTACAAGGACAGGAAGGATTTCTAATGCCTAAGAGGCAAACTAATGCTGTCTCATGGGCCCAGTGTCAAATCATTGGTGGCAGGCTGATTTGAGTAAAACTAGGTAGCAATCTTTCAACTTCCTCTCATGTGAAAGCTGTCTCCCTAAACAGTTGGGGCCTGTTACTGCTCTGCAAATAATGTATCTTGACTTAACATTAGCCATTACTCCAAACAATGCCATTTGGCAAAAACTGCGTGATTAATTCACTGCAGGAAGGTTCTTCATCGTGGACACCTCCACAGCTGTGTCTCTGCTAGTGCATCATCCTTCACATGAGCCATGAGATCTTTCAGGGTCAGACAGTTAATACTTATCATAACAGGAATCTGAGGCCCACAGCAGGAATATAATAAAACATAACTTTGGTAGAGGTGAAAGGCAGGCAGCTTCATCCGAGTGATTTGCTGAGCAATTTTCACCAACTTCTGCACAGCCTACGGTTAAGGATGGTGCAACTGCTATGCCAGGGGATGATGTCCTCCCACAAAGATGTCAGGCCTCTGACCTCACATTATCTCTAACCTCTGTGTACAGTGAGTCATACTAAGTTGAAACAACATGATGCAGCCAGCACAGCCTCTTGCATTGTTATAACTCAGTAACCTTTTTTTGGTCAGACACAAGAAAAAATGTTCTAAGAACAGGTTGAGGTTGTCTGCGGAGATAAGCATGTACCCTTTAATGAATCCACAACCAAAATAAATTAGATTCCATAATTAGATTGAATGAAACAGCTGCAAAATATTGAGCAACTAGCAATATCAAGATCAGATTCCCTTTAATCCCCACACAGGAAGGTCTCAACTATGCCAAAAAGCTGCTCCCTCCTCCTGTTTTAGAGCACTGGTAGTCCAAAAGAAGCTCCATTAAACATCCTTTATAGTCGTGATTTGAACAAAACCAGGTGACTTTAGTAGGTGGTGCTTGTGACTCTGCATCTACATTATGTGTCAGTGCAGGTATTTGTACAGCATGTACTCACTGCACCAAGTGTTTCTGTCCACATTTAGCACAGATGAATGAAATAATCTTTGGGTATTTGTTTGGACAATCGGATATTTAAGACTGAGCGTCCACACTGTTCATTTGCAACTGATCGGATTGGATTTGTTGTGTCCAGACATCACTCTTCTGTACTGAGGAATCTGCATGGGTTACTATGGTAATCACATCAGTATGTGCACTGGTGATGCAGCTTTACAACACGGGAATAGGATAAATGGAAAAACGGAGATAAATCATCTCACTATTCACTTCGCCGCACCAGACAGACTCAGCTGCGGAACAGACATTACGATGTTCTGTGCTGCAGTCGTGGCGGGCTTCACTGTGCAGCAAAAGATTTGGCGTCGTCCACAAAGCAATGACTGGTTGGAGCAGGTCTTCCTTGAGTCTTTCATGACAAGAGGTGACGTGCAAGTTTTATAATGTGCCGTGGGACATTCGTCAGGATCTGTGGCTGTCTAGCACCCCGTCTTATCGTAAAGACACTCTATTCAGGTGAACAATATCTGTGGAGTGACGCAACATAGCCAGCGCATCCAGACTGAAGATGCATCTGTAGAAATCCGACTGGAATCGCATTTCAAACCACCTCGCCTTTCTGAGTTGCAAAAATCAGATTTCACGTGTTTTTTTTTGCTGTTCAGACTTAATAAAATCAACATGGATACAATCTGGATATGACAAAAATCTGATTTGGGCTGGCAGTCAGAACAAGGTCAGAGAACACAAGTTATGAAACCACTTTTTATTGAACCATTTCTCTCCATCCTGAATGAAATCTGTCCTCCACGTCTTCCTCTACCACTTTCCTTGGCCTCTTTCTCCGTGTTTGTCCCTCCCTCACTCTCTCCTTTAAAAGGATCCTTGCTGTGTGTTGGGAGGTAGAGTTGTGTAGAGGTCAATAGCTCCCATCTGTCACAGGGGAAGCTGTGTGGTCTATGACAAACTGCCTCTCCTGCTCTCATTAATGGCACTCACTCTCTCTCCAGAGGCCATCTTCAGCCTGATACTGAGCCTCGACGAAAATAAACTGCTTACTGCTATAACTAAAGGCTAATGCAGAACCAATACGACAAGAGAATATCTTGTCATTTGATTTTATTTTGATTATTTGTTCTGGACGAAGAAACGGTCACATGAATCAGCTGACATAGGCAGTAACAGCCCCTCCACAGTCCCATTACTTTCTTTGGGTTCAGCTTGTTTAAAGTGGCCCACTGAATTCTGTTTTGTGACATTGGCTGTATTTTATACTGAACTGTTATCATGACATGGCACACACCATGCCAAGGGAAATAGCTAGTAAGTGAGATTTTATGCCTTAACCTATTGTGTGTGTAGGTGTTCCGTTTCGGAACAACTTCTCCAAATGATCCAGGTGTGAAAGCACCCTTAAAATTCCTTCAGCTGCAGGTTGTGAGGCTTCCTAGTGGGTTACAGGCCTGTCTGGCCCTTTGACTTCCATGTTTCTGAAGACCTCTGGTTGCTCCTTTAGCAACCAGCTTGTTAGCAGTTTGATGCTAACTCTGATTTGTGACTCCTGTTGCTTGCTGGAAGACCTTGTGTCTTAGCCGCTGGTGTTAACTGAAACTTAATCACTCTTGATTAATCACTAGGCAGGCTCATGCTTCTTTGTTGTTGGAGAGGCAATACTGTGTCTGCGGCTGATTTAATAAGACACAAACAAGAGAGAAGTTCTAATAAACAAAACATCAACACAGTTCTCACTGAGTCTGTTCTAATGATTGTGGAAAAATATTTACAGTTTTCATTAACTGTTTTCATTGGAAAGGTTCGAATCATTTTTCTTTTTATTATAACAATGAAATAAGAAATTGCACGTCTTCTGCTGTCAGAGTCAGAGTCTCTGTCTCTCTCTCCCAGTCAGAGAGGGAGAGAGACAGAGAGAGAGACAGAGAGAGAGACAGAGAGAGACAGAGAGAGAGACAGAGAAAGAGAGCAGGAGCCATAAGATTTCCTTCTCATATAAATTGCAGTGTTTCTAAAAAAAATACATGACAAAGTGCATCTCTCATCAATTTAATAAGGGACACTTCCTCTAGTTTCCACATATGGGACAATTTCATATTTTAAGGGATGCTGGCAACCCTTCCTGTGGTGCACCACACAAATAAAAGAACCCTGAACCCGCCTTACCCATTTATACAAATGACGGCTCGCCTCTGAAGCAGTTTTGTATAAATACAAATAAATGCTCTGGGACGCACTCCCCTGTCTTCAGCAGAAACAGAAAACAGGATCTATTCATTTCATTTATAACCTAATTCATTTTATTTTTATAAGTACTGAGAGTAATGTGTCTGTTTGACATGTGGTTAATCCTATTGTTTTTATTATTATCCTTTATTGATCTATTATCAGTTGGGTTTTATGCTTTAGCTTTTGATGCTTGTATTAAAATTCATCCTCTTTTACTTGTAAATATACAACATGTTACAATCAAACAACTTATTATTATTCTAAACACACGCAACCTTACAATCTGAATGAATGTGGTTTGAAATGATGTTGTACAGAAGTTTCGTTTGAACTGAGCATCATTTTTGTTCGACACAGACACAACATGGAGCTGCACGCAGGCATAAAGCCGGCATTGGTGTAGACTCGCTGCTGTGGGTTTTATAAGCCACTTCCACTCAGAGCTTATTGGTTTGGGATGTCACTCAATATGTTAATCCTCCACATGAACATGCAAACAGAGTGGGAGTGGACAGAGCGTGGGGACAGTGGCCGCTTTGAAAAGGGCCATAGGCTGCTTCCACACTATTATGCTTTGGTTTTAAAACACATCTCTCCAGTCCCAACGCCTCATCACTGGACAAGTTTAACACACTCCTCATACTCCACCTGTTCACCACTGCCTGCAACCTCTCCGAACTTTGTTTCCCTGCAGACACACGTTTAGTTTCTCATTTCAATTTTGTATTTTTCTTATCCAAACATGTAAAGTGTCCTTGAGTCTCATGAAAGGCACCATATAAATCCAAGTTATTATTATTATTACTATTATTATTATTATTATTATTATTAGTCATGATGGTTAAGGTTAGCATAAGGGGATAATGAATATATTTTTTAATAAGGGTCCTTCAAAGTCAGAAGTACAAGACTGTGTATGTGTGTGTGTTTGTGTGTGTGTGTGTGTGTGTGTGTGTCCTCTTGCTGAAGTTAAGAAGACATTCACAGGACATTGTGGCCCCAGCCAGGCATATTAACCAATCACTGCAGACTGCAGCAGATTACAGCAAACCAGCAACCAAGACTGGTGAGACACATGGGCTGGTGGTGACGGAACGCTGAAAGTGAGAGAGAGACTGAGAGACTGAGAGAGAGAGAGAGAGAGAGAGAGAGAGATCATCTGCATGACCTTTATAACTTATCTCTGTACTTTTTTTACCATTACAGATTGACAGATTTTTTATTATTATTATTATTATTACTATTTTCACATTGAAGTTGAGCAGTTTGGTCCAGTAAGACGATGCTCTTGTCCTTCTTGTTGCGGATTAATAATTTTTTAAAAATGTTTATATTTACGCATTTTTTATCTAACATTACTTGCAATTAATTTATATAATTTAAAAGCTTTACAAGTTTCTATTTTCAATTTGTATCTATTTTTTTACTGAAATGAAATTTTTTATGTATATATGTCATTGTAACATTGAAGTCCTGCACAATTTTTAATTAATATTTAACTTCTGCAATTTCTGTTAATGTATATAATGTTGTGGTCTATTTGTACACTTGCTTTGGCAATGTGTACATGTTTTCCATGCCAGTAAAGCTCTTTGAATTGACAACTGAACTGAAATCGGTAGAGAGAGAGAGAGAGAGAGGGACAGAAGCTGTTTTTTTTACAGAGACCGCACGTCAGCACCGCGTTGAAGGCTCGCCAATAACCAGCCTTCTGTTTATTTGTTATTTACACAGAACCGAGCAGCACGTCTTTAAGCTGCGTCAGTGCATCATTTTACACAGCGAGCCGGGGTCGTGGATTCAAAGGAAACATCACCAGTGTGAGGTTAACAGCATCAGCATCAGCTTCTTCAGTTAAGATGTGCCACATGTGCACCAAACCGTTAAATAAATGATTAAAGTGCGTTAACAGTGTTGGAAAACACTGACAATAATAATGCAACACAGTCATTAAATCCATTTACTACAGAGCTGCTTCTGTTGATTTTTTTCAGACTTGCCTGAAATTGTGACACTGTCCTGTGTGAAATTATGCGTAAAAACTCTCCAGGCTAAATGTTTTCAGCGTGAGATTTTCACTGTGTACACGTTTATGATTTTTAAAAAAAGATGGTGAGTTTTTCACAGATCAGCAGGCTGCTGCCTGTAGTGGACACGTCTGTCCTCTCTTCACAGCGGTGCGCTGCATCAAGTGAAACGTTAGTCCGTCCACTCATTCCTTTATCCTTTAACACAATTTTGTTCCGTTCGATACCGAAGTTTAAGAGAAAGGTTAGCACAGAAATAAAAATCTGGCTTCTTTTTTGTTTTTCTCTTAACTTTTATGCAGCCATGTCCCCTGAACACATCCATCCCAACCACAAACAATTAAAGAAGTGATTACACTGTGAAAAATGATAGAAACTTTTCAACAATAATGTAAAACAGTCATAAATGTCCAATATGTCATAATTTTGTTTAATCAAGTTTATCTCTCCTCTGTTAAGATAAAAGCCTGCCACTGACCCGCTCTACCAGGTCTCCCATTTACACAGGCGTCGCTCAACCCGGGCTCCACTGACTCTGACTCGCCTCTGATACTACATTCACAGGCAGGTTATTGCCGTTGGAACTCAGACCCCCCACTCTGTGTCCTTGCTGTTAGAACAGACCAGCGAGGTGCGTCAGAGGCACGTTAAACCTGCGCTAAACGGAGTATGTAAAAGGGGCTCGAGAGAGAAAGATAAAGAGAGAGAGAGATTAAATAGAGGTGTGATGCTCTGAAGGTGAGAGAAAAAAAGCAATTAATCTGCAGTGACATGAAAACTGAAGGGAGGGGATGAGGTGATGAAAGGATGCAGAGGAACAGACATGAGAACAGGAAGACAATCTAATAAAAGCTGTACGTGAAAAAACTACGGGTGTAAACTGGGGTTTACAAAGTGGGTTTGTATATTACAATTTATGTCATCAGACAGAGAAATCAGACGTGTAAAAATGTGAATTTTACTGTGACGGCATTTCTCCCCCTCCTCCACAGTCTTGTTCCTCTCATGCTACTTGCTTATTCACATGGTGTTTTTCCAAAGCAGAGCTCTATCCTTTTTAGTGACTGCTGAGCCCTTCATCCACTGTCTCCAGGAAAAGGGCTTTTTTGTAACCATCACACAAGGCACCTAGAGTTGTTTGTACTTAATAACTAAAGGGGTGGTAATGATAAGTGAATACTGATATTATTGTGGAAAGTAACAGAAGAGTAGAATGGGACCAGCATTAATAGACAGCAAAATAAACTCAGTACATACTCAGTCGAACAGCTCGATTAAGCCATTTAATTGGACTGCTGCCCTTGCCCCAGTAAACAAATGCCGAGGGAGAATTGATTCATTGACCGACTCCGCTACGTTAGGTGGCGATATGCACCATTCAGCTGGTTGCTATTGGACCTTCTTCCTGTTAACCAAACAAGCTACAAACGAGTACGCAAGCGGCTAGCGGAATCCATGCTGAGCAGCGAAAACATGGAGGCTCTCTTCTACAAATTTATAGTCTTCTGAATCGTGAGCTGCTGTTTTTTTTTTTTTTAGAGAGGGCGTGGTGCAGGGCTTGGTTAGTGATGAAAGCAAGCACCAGACATGTCACATTTCACCTGTTCAACCAATTGCAATGCATCAAAAAGTTACATTGCAATAGCCAGGTTTCAACCCATAGATGGCAGCCGCTACACACATTTAAAACCGAAAATAGAAAAGTCAGTTAATTTGCACTAAAATGTCAAGATTTAGACATGAATCAGTCCAAAACACTACTAAACACTTCTCAGCCTGGGTTTTCAGCTGAAAAAGGTGGTTTAGGTGTTTAGTTACTCTATAAGACTTGTGACCATACATTAATTGGTCCAATCTGCTCTGCTGGTTTCTTTTTACCTTACTATGTTATTATATTATCAAGTGACCTTTAGCCTCACCTGTCTGCATCTTCTCTGTTGCCCTGTTTTTCAGAAAGCTCCTGATCAAGCGAGGAGGAGGTGCTTCCCTCTCGACTGACCCCACTGTTACGTCCCGGGCTGTTGTCAGCAGATGCTCTCCCTCCTCCTCCACCTGCGGGACGGGGGTTGGTGGCATCAGTGTGCTGCTTCAGAGTCTGCAGCTTTGCCAGGGGGATGATGTCGCAGCCCTGGGGCCGGTGCCACACTGTGCGTTGGGTGGAGGCATTGTAGTAGTAGAAGCGTGAGGTGTTGGGATCAAACAGCTCCCACCACTGGTTGTCACCGGTCCGCTTGATGCAAACACCCTGTGGAGGGTCCCACACGCACTCGCCTGTCAGCAGGTTGGCGTACATTCGCTCCCGTGTTCGCGGCTCGATGATCTCCACCCACTCCAACCTACATGGCAAGAGTTCAGAATGACATTTAGTATATTAACAGTGACATTAACTGCAGATAGACGGTGAGCTCAGCAGCTCACTGCAATATGAAAACTGACCAGTCAGCAGCAAACAAGAACAATAACTGAAAGAAGAAGCTAAGAGCAATTGTGACATTTCAGCATCAACATGCATTTTTGAGAGTTTGGAGGAGCAACAAAAAACATCCTAATTATTGCTTTGCCCTCATCTAAAATTAGGAATCAGGAGCAAGAAAACAGGGTTCTAATTTGTTTCCATTAATCAAAACTATGTGAGTAAATGTTAAATGAACAGCAATTAAACGGCGCTTTTTGTTTTTTGGACTAATCACTGTGCTTTTACACCACAAGTCAGCACAAGTCAGGTGACTTTTTTAACAAACTGCGAACCTGCTCACACATACTCACATTTACACACTGATGGAGAAGCCATCAGGAGCAATTCGGGGTTCAGTATGTTGTTTCTCTTTAGTGGTTGTCTAGGGAAAAATAATAAAAAAGGCAAAACAGTCTGCACACTGATGAAGCGCCCACAGTTTTATCGCTGGTTATACTTTATTGTAGATCCAAGCAGATCTTCTTTAGGAACAATATTACTAGGAAAGTGATAGTTATTGGTCTTTATCATTGTCCTTTTGCATCAATTATTTGATTTAAGATACAACGATTTAGAGCTTCTTATACTTGGTGATATGAACATCTATTGGTTAACTAAAGGCCTTTAATAATTTGAAAAATCACTGCACTCTCAGCTATTTCCTCCCTTACTAGACTGGATCAAGGAAATACAGGAAAAGCCACACTCTTCCATATTATTTTAACCAACAGAACACACCACTATTAGTCTTGTGGTGATTTTTCTCTTTACCTAAGTGATCACTGCTCAATAGAATGCATCACTGATATAAAACGACCAGAATCCAAACCATGCATATCACTTAAAAGGAATTTCAAACACTTTTCTAAACAAGTACTTTTGTCCGATTTGGATCAACCATGGCAAATTGTTGTCCAAACTTGGCCTTACCTTTTTGGTGACGCTTTATATTGGGGTCTTTATGATAAGCAGTAGTTAATAATGGGGTTCGGCATTATTTGGGTTTCTTCCTGATATTGGTGCTAAATTGATACTTATAAAATGGTTCCAGTACCGAAACGCTGCCTGAACTGATACAAAACAAAAACACCCAAAACAATGGTCGACGGAATTATTCACTCATTAATCATCAATAACCGCTTATCCTTTACATGGTCGCAGCGGGCTGGAGGGAGCCAATCCCTTCTTACATCTGGTGAGGGCGGGGTGCACCCTAGACAAGTCACCAGATCCTCACATGGCTGACATATAGAGACAAACAACCATTCACGCTCATGTTCACACACCTACAGGCAACTTAGAGTCACCAATTAACCTAACCTAACCTGCATGTATTTGGAATGTGGGAGGAAGCACCCGGAGGAAACCCACGCTGACAACGTGCAAACTCCACAAAGAAAGGTCCAACCCCAGCCGGATACTGAACCAAGAACCTTCTTGATGTTATGCTAGAGGACCTGGATGCGAACCCAGGACCTTCTTGGTGTGAGGCAACAGTGCTAACCACAAAGCCCAGAAAATTTGATGTTCATCAAATCCAAAAATGTGTGACATAGTTTTCACCTACTAGTCAGAGAATTCTAAAGCTGTGTAGGGACTGGGTGGGCTTTGTGGGGTCTGCTTGTGGCAGTAGCAGGAGCAGAGTGGTTGCAACACTGGTCAGCAAGCAGTTACAACTCAAACGCATAAGAGAGAATGTGGATGGGGAAGGGAGAATTCTGTTGATGCTCTGTGAGATCCAGGGTAATAATAAATTAATGGCAAATATGTATGCTCCAAATAGAGATGACCCTGCATTTTTTGGACTGCTTGAAAAGAAACTGAATGACATCGCAGATTATCCTATTATCATGGGTGGTGATTTTAATTAAGCAATGGACTCAATATTAGATTGTAGCTTTACATCAGCCCATTTTACTAGCGCACATACAGTGCCTACAGATTTGTCCAAGGCCTCTGGTTTAATACAAACCCCTTCATCACAAGACTACACATCCTTCTCCTCACCCCAAAGCTCATTTTCTGGGATGGACTTCTTTCTGGTATCTAAGTCACCAATATCGTCTATAGTATCAACTGACATTGGCAACATAATCCTATCAGACCAGGACCCAAAATTTCTCCATACAATCCTTAAACAGGTCAACTAGATGGAGATTAATCCACAGCCATTTATTAGATGACACCTTTAAGCAGTCACTTAGATCACTAATTAAAATCTATATAAAAACTAATTTACCAAATGCTCCATTGGCAGAAGTAGCCTGGGAGGCTTTGAAGGCCTTTTGGCAAGGGCATGTAATTCAACACTCTTCATTTAGGAAGGAGAAAAACTATGCTAGGCTTCAAGAGCTTGAAAAACAGATCAGTAGTACAGAGTAAAACCTGAAAATCTCACCATGTTATCCAGACTGAAATATAAGTTTAATTCAGTTATGACACAAAGGGCTGAATTCTGGCTTGTAGGTGCTAGGCAGCAATACTTTAAGGAAGGAGATAAGGCTGGCAGACTACACGCCTGACACATTAAAACAGGCAGAAGAAATTAGCTTCATTTCAGTCATTAGGAGTGACGATGGACACCCTTTAGTTGATCCAGTAGATATATGCAGCTTTTAGAGACTTTTACGCAAAACTACACTTCTGAGTCATATCTTCCAATACTGTCAGATGATTCGCTTGGATATCTTGACTCACCCATTACTATCGAGGAGATAACTGACATTTTTAAGCACCTCAAGTAGCAGGGTTAGACGGCTTTACGGCTGCTTATTCAGAGGAATTAGCATCATTGCTCCTTGATACCTTGAAAAGAAGCCTTAGAGAAGGGACGCCTTCCTCTCTCTCTGTCAGAGGCCATCATTACCCTTACTCTGAAGAAAAGGACGGACCCTTTAGATTGTAGAAACTTCAGACCTATTAGTTTGACCTTTTGCGATGGCAAAATAATATCTAAAAATTTAGCTAACCATCTGAACAATGTTGCTCACCTAACTACTCTTGAACAATCATCATATAGGCTGCTTAATACGTACAAGTAAAAAGGTTGTAAACTGATGGTGTTACTTTGTCAGAATAGTCACTCCCAAAGACTGGGTCGGGACCCACATGTGGGTTGCGGGAGGTTTTATTTGGGTCACCATCTAATTCGAGGAATTCTTTCCAAGGTCTTGTAGCCTGTTTAAGTTCACTTCTGAGCCACATCAGAGTAGGCAAATGGCAAAATCCAGAGATTCAGCTTTTTTCTTGTTAGAATTTCAATTTTATTCTCACAATATTTCAACCTTTACTCATAATATCTGAACTTTTTTCCTCAAATCCCTAGTTTTTCCTCATAAAATCACTATTTTTCCCTCATAATATTTCAACTTTTTTCTCATAAAATAAAATTTTTCTGTTAAAATCACGATTTTTCTCACAAAATTTCAATTCTTTCTTATATCTCAACCTTTTTCTCATTTAATCACAGCTTTATTCTCATTATATTTTGAATTTTTTCTGGAAAATCACTACTTTTTTCTCATAAAATTATGACACTGGCTCATAATTTTTCAACCTTTTTCTCATAAAATCACCTTTTTTTCATAAATTCACAATTTAATCTTCATAACATTTCTGCAAAGGGTTGCCATTTAAAAAATAATGGGTCCCCAGAAAAAAAGTTTGGAAACACTGTGTTGGAATACTGGCTGACAGGCAATGCTGTAAACAGTAAATCAATTCATGCATCACTGTTGTGTTGTTACATTTTTCCTGTTTTCATTTTGTTTATTTTCAGCTTTTCCAATCCATATCTGTCTTTGTCATTGCTAGTGTCCATCACTGTTTCCATTATATCGTGGAGTTTCATGTCAACTTGTTTTGGTCAGTGGTTAATGTATGTTTGCCTATGTTCAGTCCATGAAAAAAAATAAACTTTTAATCATAAAAAACATTGTTTGGTTCTTCTAAATAATCTTGCCTCTTCCTTGCATGCTACAGCGAAGGTGATTATTGTGCTCTCTTTGAATAAATAATATGTCCTTTAACCAAAATAAAAGCACAACATCAGAAACTCAACACGAACTACAACAACTGTATATTTTTCAACAATAAAGTTTATTCAGTTAAGCTGATTTCTTAAAATCTGCACATTATTCAAAAAAAAATAAAATAAAATGAATGAATGAAGGAAATCAACTGTTCTGCTTTGATAAAGTTGGGTGGGGATTCTGTTTAAGTGGTGCAGGCCACTATAGTTGTAGGGGAAACACTGGTGGGCATAAGTACAAAAGATCATAGTTGCTCAAAAAGTGGGTCAGTAAATTCTGATGGATGTTTCCTAGAGACAGTTTGGTTCATAACTGACTCTTCTCTAAGTACTGCCCCTCAAAAGCAAACTGGCCAGTCAAAAGCTAGCATCGTCTAGCTGTGACCAGGGTCCAACAACTGTACAACTGTGCTAAATAGATATGTCAGATTTTTTTTTTACTTTTTAGGTTTTGTGAATTTTGTGTTAATCATGGCTAGGGGGTGCCAGGGACACTTACAGTGGTGATACTTGTTTTTCAGAGAGATTGGAAGGAGATAAACATTTCTTTTTCTTTCCAAAACAAAAATCAAACGCTGGAAAGTGTAGGTTGTGGAAAAACTGTTCACCAGGGATGGGAATTGATAAGAATTTATTGATAACAATACCATTATCGATTCTGCTTATCCACCTGATTCTTTATCGATTCCTTTATTGATTCTGAAACAGTTTTCTGTGTGGAAAAAAGCAGGGCGAAGTAGGTTCTCAGTATTCACAATGCAACTGTTTTATTGTCATCACTGTTTATCGTTGAGCTTGCTGTTGGCTGTACCACCCTTGAAGTTGAGTTCTGCCTTGTTCATTTGAGCATCACATGCCTGGGCATTGATAAGAGGAATTGATAAGCTTGAAGCGTATGATACTGATTCCGATTCCAATTTGTTTTTTAATCGGTTCTCAACTGGAACCAGTTCCTGATTCCCATCCATACCCCTCAAAAGTCAACAAGCACAGCTACTTCCATCCCACTAACCATGAAATATAAAAATTTGCGGCATTTATGTTTTTATTAGTAGATATTAATTAAGTTACTTCATGCCATTCAGGGTATTAGCAAGCCAAGCCAGCTATCCTAATAAGATAGCAACTCTGTGTTGACAGTTTGCGACGTTGCTAACCTTAACTTGAACCCGACAACAAAGCCTGACTTTACTTTTAACATTGACATAGAGAGAAATGACCTCAAATTTCCTGAACTAGTCCTAAATGGATTCAACAGAGCATCCTTGTCTGTGAATGAAGCAGAACACAAGTTGAAGCAGCTGCACTGTGAACTTAGCTCCTATACTTTAACCTGTTTTCAGTGTTAAGTCAGATAATTTGTATTTACCCTTCAAAGGCATATTTCAGACCATTCTGTCTGCTTCTTTCTGAAATCATTTTTTTCGTTTTCTTTTACTAGCTCCAACAGCTTGGCAGAACTTAACAAAGGGTTGGGGCTTACCTAATGTTTTTCTGACTCTGAGGTTCGTTTCCAACCAGCCTAATCATCTGACTGCACGTTCTTCTTGATCTGTATGATTTTTTTTTATTTTATTTTACACATGCGTGCAGTGTTTCCCAATGTCAGCTAATAATGTGTGGTTATAATGTTGTTATTAATACACAAGATGATCAAACTATTACTACAACTACTAACACTAATACTAATACTGGACTAATGACAACTACTCAGGTTATTGATTTTGTTTACCCGTGGTTCCAGACTTTTCCATTAACTTGTTTACCAAGTCTGCTCTTTAAATTGCAGGCCTTGTTGAGCAGCCTTGAGCTTGTTGGGGCAGCCATGGTCATAGCTAGCTACTGTGTGAGCCTGTGTGTGAGAGAGAGAAAGAAATGGTACATCAGCTGTCAGATTGAATGTTTGTCAAATGGAGCAAAACAGGCCACTTAAATAGGGAGGTCCAGAGCGGAGATAGTAGGATTAATTAGCCATAATTGGTTAATGTGTTAGCATTCCAAATGACCCAGTTTAGCTGGCGGCCATCCTCCCTGTGCCACCATAGACAGGATCTTTAGCAAACCCCACAGAAGAATAAGGCAAATAACCACAGGTTCAGATTGATAAATAACTGTGTTGTGATATTTATAAAAATAATCCATTAACAGGGAAATAAAAACCTTATTTTCTACAAGAAAGGTCTCATGAGAGAGCTCCTATCAGCTCACAGCAGAGTCTGTTAACATGACTGGTTGGCAGACGAGCTAGCAACCTCTGCAGGCACCAGCTCCCTGCCGTATGTGCTTGTGAGCCTCATAACTCTGAAAAAAATGAGCTTTTTAATTTCGCCATACATTTTTCGTTTGCAAGAATTTGGAATGACATTGGGGATTTTTTTTATTTCAAAAAGTGTGTCAGTTAACATCAGTTGTTAAGGCTGACTGGCTTAGATGTGCATTGATCAGTAGCGACAAGTTTCTGAATCACACATCCAAAACACTGCAAAATTTGTCTTAAAATTCAAAAGAGAAATGCAGAAAAGAATCGTTGCGGTTGTTTGGAAAAAAAAACTGACGTGAGTCAGAAACTGCGACCCCCGTCAACGGAAAGCTTTATGAATTTGATTTGATTTTCATGTATAATATTTTAGATGAGTATAAATTAGGGTTGTTAACATTAACGGGTAACGCATGCAATTAATATGACAAGCTACTTCATTGCAGCGTGTGATTTTATTTTGAAGTCAGAATTTACTTTCTGGAGCATGCCTGTTTACCTGAGGCAGCCCCATTGCGGTTTTCTTTTCACCAAAACTGGTTGCAAAGGTTCTGAGGCGCTGGCAACAACCTGACATGAAACAAACTGGAGCAACAAGAGAGGAGCTGACTGCAGTGAGTGAGGACAGGCGGGGCTGTGTGTGTCTGTGTGTGTGTGTGTATCAGCTCGTTGTAGAAGAGGAGAGACAGCAGAAAGCACAGCTGCTGTCGTTAGCAAATGAATATAAGGATATTCAGTATCAATATGTATTGAAAAATCGATGTGTTTGACAACAGTAACACAATGGTAGTCAAGGCGGGGGCGTGTGCGATGTTTAGATGGCTGCCTAAACTACAAAGTGCTGCGGGAAACACTGTGTACATTTGAAGCTGGTTAGGGAAGTAGGCTTGTGTCTCGAGGGTCACAGGTCAAATTCAACGGTTTCCTTCAGCTTTGCGGACACAAACGTGAACGACTGGTTCTGCAGAACAGTTACAAAACTTTAACATGTTCTACAACAGTAAACTTTATCAATGAGAAGCTGGAAAAGATTTTAAAGAAGAAAAAGATTCTTCTAACCAGTTTGTCATGCATTTCTTCATTCCAACATCACCACGCATGTATTTATTTTACATCCCCTGAAATTTAGAATCAAATACAAGTAATTTAATTGCGACTAATCATGATTGATCACAGAAATTAATAGAGATTAACTCGATCGAATTTTTTAATCAAGTGACAGCGCTAATATTCATACAATAGTTAATATTAATAATATTTCCTCCTGTAGTCAAATAAAAGCACTGTCAGGCTACAACTTTAATGTGTTTTTGTTTTAGAGTGCATAACTTTTGCTACACTAATGACTCTTTTATGCTTGAAAGACGTGTCAGCAAGTGTATAAAGAAAAGTGTCTAACGACAAAAATGTGTTTATGCTTAAACAAAGTGTCGGACGCTGTCTGTGGCACAAGCTGTGTTCTCCATGGTTTCCCCATACGGTCTAGTGTTACAGTGGTAACCACTCGCAGTACCTGTAAAACAGCACGTTACTGTGACACATTTGATTTGACAGAGGAAGAGGAGATTTAAAATACCATTTCCACTTCTATTTTACATTCGACAAAAAGAACATAACTGCTGCAAAAGGAAACATGCGGGACTGTTAATCATGCAAATTAAAAGGAATAATCAGCAGGGGGTCACATTTATGTGGGAAGAAGACAAAACTGGGTCTTCTGAGGAAGTAACACACAAAAACAAATTATTATGTGTGTGTATTTGTGTGTGTGTGTGTGTGTGTGTGTGTATTTGTGTGTGTGTGTCTGTGCATGCGTGTGTGGTGCATTACTAAATCCTCTTGTGGCCATGAAGTGTCGAGGTGTGGGCATATCTCCATTACTTTTTCCTCACAACAACATTAACAAAATAACACTTATACTGCAAGACCGATTGAACTTGATATGAACTTGCATGACTCTCTGCAATAAACAAATATACATTATTCATTACACTGAATTGTTACCCTTCCCCTTGCAGAGTCTGTATAAAGTGATGCACCACTGACATCAGTGCAGGTACTCAGTCATTGCTTTCCTATGTTTGTCAGTTTCCTGACGATGATTCATGTTACTGTGACTCTCAGGTTCAAAGGAGAAATCGGTAAGGCAGACTTCTCATCAAGCATGAGGAAAAGACAACCACTTTTTCTTCTTTTATTGAGTTTTCCTCTAGCGTGCTGAGGGTTAGCACTCTTTTGGAGTCATGTGACGTGCCTGGTGTATCTGTATAGTAGGGTCCAACCAATATGGGATTTTTGGGGCCAAAGCCAATACCGACATTAGGGAGTAACAAAATTCCAATATCTGACATATTGCCCTATATTTTTTTTAATTATCAGATACGTGTGACAAAGATACGTTAGGAGGACGGATATCTAACAAACTTTATTCCAAACATCAGTGCACTGAACAGTCAACGCTTAAATAGCCAATTAACACCAATTAAATAGTCGACCTCCATCTGGTGGAGAAACCATGTAATTACACCATTTTAAATTACAAGTCCAAGCATTTTTTTCCAGACCTAAAAACTGTTTTAATTTCGGCACTTATCGGAGAATATATCCACCAATTTCCATATCTGAAATAAGCCAAAATGGGCTAATAATATCTGCAAACTGATATATTGGGTGGGTCCTACTGTACATGTCCTGTATATCCAGGTGGAAACAGTAGGCTTTCAGAGTTGAAGGGCTTCTACATGCTGTTCCGTTACGGTGTTAAAAACAGATTTGGTGACAAAATTATAAATCAAGGGAAATACGGGAGAAATGGGAAACCGGGAGGACACCGGGAGAGGGCAGTGAAAATCTGGAGGGTTGGCAGATATGACTGTATCGGAGTAGATAACATCATACTGTTCACTGGTGCCCTGTCTTAAGTAAGTGAGGGTAATGCACAGCTCCACAAACAGAAAATCCATATGTCGTCGACAAAGTGCAACTTCTGACAGCACTTTCTAAATAAAAAGGGAGTTCAGATTTGTCTGACTGCTTGTATTAAT
>JAQLOL010000020.1:485744-504393 GCA_029783665.1 Naso thynnoides | reverse complement strand
ACATTATGTCGTACATGATGTTAATACACAACAGCAGCGTCCTACTCTGACATGAATCAAATGTGTCACTTATTTTGAGAACATGTGTCGCCCTCACTCCAAACATTAAAACATCTCGACTTCTTTCACCAGGGACCAGAGAAGAAGATGAAAGAAGATCAAGAGGACGTGGAGAGGAAACTGAGGGAGGAAGAGGAGAAGAACAAGAAGGACACTGAAGGTGAGGAGGAGGAGGAGGAGGAAGACGAGGAGGAAGAGGACAATGAAGAAGAGGAGCATGATGAGGAGACGGACGAGGATGCTGGGACAGAAGAGGAGGACAGTGAAGGCAAACAGAAGGACGAGTTGTAGAGGAGAGGACCCAGTTGAGTGCTTTGTTTCTCTCGACAGGTTTAAACCAACTACAAAGCATCAGTGGACTCTGGCCTTTCTTACAGCAGCCTTTATTCAGGTGTAGGGGCGGGCGGGGTGGGTGGGGGGGGTAGGGCTCAGGTCAGATTTATTTTTTACTGATGCCTTTGCTTTTTTTCATTCCTCCAATTTGAGATGGAAAAGGGTTGATGTGGTTTCTTTTCTCCCTCCCGTTTGTGTCTGCTTTGGTTGAGAATCGTCTCATTGAATGTGATTTACTGAATGTGTGTGTGTGTGTGTGTGCGTGCGCGCATCTGCATCCTGCAGTTCTCACAGGGCCAGTAAATTTTTAAATTTTCCTTTGTTGGGATGTCCAGAATATCAAGGGTCATTGATGTCGGGTTTGTGCACTTTTATTTCTCCTGTGTGACATAGTTCTGTTTTTTAATTGACCCCTTTCATAATTTATTGAATCATTACATACATTCCTTGTAGACAGATCTCTGAGTTTGGACATGCGACCTTCCTCCAACTGTGTGTGTGTGTGTGTGTTTGAGAGTGAAACTGCTTTTAAAAAACTGTTTTTTCCAACCCTTGTTTCCTCCTTGTCTTGAACGACTGAGTGTCCTCTGGGCGCACACTGTTCTTGAGTTTCACTTAATAAACTGAGCTTCTCTGCTGACACCTGTTTTCATTGGTAGTGATAGTTGTGGCATTGTGGATATTTTTAGTCTTAGATATTAGGACATATTTCTTGGGTGACGGAACAGTTGCCAAAACAAACGTGGCGTCCACTGCTATATTTTTAGTTTCAGTAGCCTATACCAGTCGCCTGTACCAACATAGTACCTGATTTTTGCCACAGATGACAGAAACAACACTTTTTCAATACCTAATTTTGGGGAAAATAGTATTTAAAAAAAAAAAATTTAAAGGCATACTATGATTGCAGGAGAGGTCAAGCAAGCTCGGGACTGAAGGAAGAGAGGTAACAGTAACCGAGAACAACGGCAAAGCAAGGCATATTTACCTATGCTACACCTTCAGCAAGGAGGCAATGTAAAGTGCATTTCAGAGGCTCAGAAATACATTAAAAATGTAACATTGGCCAAACATTAAAGTGGCCTTTAAAGACAATGAAAAAAAGCCACAAATAGCTGCTGAAATATAAAGGGAAAGTGCATGTAAAACAGGCAAGTAAAAAGCTTTATTAGCTAGCCTAAGATTTGAAAATAAAGTACATGTAACGTACTGGAAAGCTACAGTAAACATTAATGTCTTTAGTACTCTGGTGTTCAGGATGTTCCTCAGATGGGACGCAGTCATATATACGGCCTGTACTACATGGAAACAAGTACATGCAGTTCAGATCTATGACTTTTAAAGTTGATGCATTTTGAGGAAGACGGACTTCTTGTTTTGCAAAAAAGAAAACTGAGTCAACACTTTCAGAGAACATGGATAATATCGGACATTGTGCTGTCAGTCATGCCTGCTTATATCATCTAGTTTAATATTTATACACATACATACATGCATGTATATACATGCATAGACACACATACAGTAATGTAAGGACTCAAATTAGTATAAGCATAGACTTAAAAAAAAGTGAAAGTTAAATATAAGATAGTCCATTAAAATTACATGAAAAAAGGAAATGAACAGCTCTCTCAGTCTCTGAACTGGTTTTCTTTTGTTTCTGTGGCGGGAGGTGACGCTGGCCTCTTTTTTTCAGTGATCAGAATTTGGGTCAATTTCTTCCAAATTTTAGAGAGAATTCCTCCCTAATATTTGTGCCGCCTAATTTTGTACTTCTGTGACTTCATCTCCCTTATCACAGTGACAGAACAGCTGGTCATCCCTGAGCAGCCACATCTGTCTGTGTCCGCCCTTCTCTGTTGACAGAGCTACACAGTGCATCGCATATTATATGTGTCACATGATTAGCTTATAAAATAGGCAATATTGCTTGTACTATAAGATCAATAAAACTATTAATAATTTAAAAAACAGTCCAGCCGTTTGGAACTAAGGACGTTCAAGGGACTAAAGGTGAGGATGACTGCTGCATGTTGTGCTTTGATGCCTGATTACTGCAACCGACGGCTACTGAGGCACACGTTTAACACAGACACACAGGCTGAAAATTTCTGTAGGCAATGGTGATGACTAGTTCAGCAGATGAATAATGGACCTGGTGCCTCTCAGATTATTGTATTTTTCTATCTATCTATACACACACATACATTCACACACAAATAGACAGATATACATAAAATTTTAACCCTTGAAGAAATAGAATATCAAATAATGATGCATTTCCTCTTTTATTTATTTATTTTTAAAAAACTTTTTGATTCCATTTATTATCTTATCTCAGGATCTTTCTTGCTCTTGGCTCTATGTCGTACATGGTCACATCACCTACGCTGAAAGAAAACGGTCAGACTCAGATACAGCAGATATGGACATTAGGCCCCCTCCTCTAATGGCTAATTTAACTTCTGTGTCCGAGAGGGGTAATTTCCGACAGCACCTGAAGGCGGCAGCGTGCTGTGCCTCGCCTCCAGCAGTAGATGGCGTCCCTGCTCCCCCCGCTCCGCGGCACTGATACAGCTGAGTCACACATTCATTAGACCCAGATAAATAGATATTGTGCGAAAAAGAGCGTCTTTAACCGAGAAATTACCGTAAATAGACGTTTTTGACTTCGGCTGACTGTGACACCGCGTCGAAAGATGCTGACGATAACACTGAAGACCCTCCAACAGCAGACGTTCAAAATAGAAATAGACCCAGAATTGACGGTAAGTAGAAGTTAACGGGGCTGAAGTAAACATGGTCAGGCCGGGTACGCTGCTGTGTACTATAGCATACGGAAATGTTAGCTAATGTTCAACATGGCCGCGATAAGAACAGCTTAACTATAAAGTAAAGGAGATAGATATCGATTATTTCAAAAAGTAACGTTTCGTCAATGTGACAAATATGCGGTCAAACATTAGCAATCCTGCAGGATTTTACAGTAACAAGAGTTCATGTAAGGTAATGTAGCTACCGTTAGCTCGAGCCAAACCGGAATTGAGCCAGTTTACCTTCAGAGTAAAATCCTAATACCGTTAATTGAATTAAAAGCGTTTTACACCACATTTAAAAAGAGCTTGGCGAGCAATTTTAATGTTTTTTAAGTTTTAAGTAGAGCAAATGTGTTTGTATTTAGCTTGCTGTTTTCTCTCCACTTCTTAGTGTACAGTCCGTTAGAAGTTTGGGCGAATCGGATGGTTTGAAACGAAAACAACAACCGGAAGTGGTTTTCGTACTTTCTTGAAGCTTGATAGAGTTTCACTTGTCAGAGCTCACCATGGATGACGAGGCAATATTTTAAAATTTATATTTGTCCAGGCAATAATGGGAGTACTTTTTGGGAGAAAATGAGAAAATCGTTGTCAGAATAAAGTCTTCTTTTTATTACACCTGTTAAGCAACATGGAGTGTTCACATTGAGAACATGTAATTAATGTCTTCTGTCAAGTGTAATCACGTTATTAATTGTAGCTACACACCATAGTAAAGTAGCAATGAATGCAGTAGAGTATTAGGATTACATTTCTGTGAGAAGAAATGTCAAAAATATAGTTTTAATGGCAGATCTTTCGTAATGAAAAACTCTTGTTAAACATCCATGTGGTCCAGCACCGTATCAGTTAGGCCTACATCGACTCTTACTGTCACTGCTCCTTTGGTCGACAGTTTATTTAAGTTTTGCACCGGTATCTAGTTAGATTCTAAACTGTATTTTGTGTTACTGGCATTTACATTTAAGTGGACCCTGATCTGATCTAATCTAAAACACAAGTGGCCTTTATTTTGAAGATCCATGGCACATAATCAAAAGCGCTCTGTGCTAACTCAAATGAGCTGTGTCCAAGTCCTCTCTGCTTTTTAGAGGGTGCATAATCTGGGTGCAAAGTGAGGTGCAAAGGGGCTGGATTAACTTCAGTAATTAAAGGACCACTCTGTCGATTTTCAACCTTTATCTATCCAAAGTAAGGATATATTGTGAAACCCAAGATTATATACATATTTTTTGTTCTCTGTGTCTCTGGGACGCAGCTTCAAAATCTCCTGTTCTTCCTGGAACCAGTGACGTCACTGGTTCCAGGAAGAATCACTGACTGTTTTTTTTCCTGGTGAGCTAGCGCCATGTTTGTTTTGAGAGGATTTTCTGGCTCTGGTGGACCAAAAATCTCCTTGTTGTTGAAAACTAAACAATGATAAATAAAAGGGGTGTTTTCAACTTGATGGATAAAACCTTGGAGATCCGGCAAGTACTGTTCTTTTGGTGATGCAATGCATCTTGGTACATGCAGGCACTGCAGGAGATTCTGTGTGAGCAGGAAAATTCAGAAAACTCGGCTTTTTCTGTCAATATAGCAAATTTATTGCTCTGACTGACAATTTTTGACTTAGAATTACCTTCAGCATCGGTTGGCCATTGACATGAAAAGTGGTGGATTTTCCCTTTAATGTGTGTTTTGGCCTTAACAAGGATTAAACCAGTCAGTGTGTCTTTTCTCAACCCTTAAGAAGTCAGGTGCACAAGAACATGATGCATTGCTTTTTAGATGACAAAGACAATCTGCGCGTCCTCATGTGTCACAACTTGAGACAATGCGCCACAGATCTTCAAAATAGGGCCCGTAGACTTTAGACGAGGTTCTTTTTGGTCAACAGCGCAAATGCTTTGTGGTTTCTCATGATAGCCGTGCACCTGCAATGCGCTCAACAACACCTCCTTTTAAGACCGACACTTATTCGAACAGATAAACACAAATATATTTGCTATTTAGACAATATGGGCTCAGACATGAAAACCCTCTGATACACGCCATCAGATTATGGCTACAAGCTCATTCGCATCTGTTGCCCCTTGTCAGGGCAAAGTAGAGAAGAGAAACAACACAGAGTAAAACTACATACAAAGTTATACAAGAAAGAACACAAAGTACATGAAGTGCAATTGCATACACACACATACACACAGACATACAATGTACACAATGTATGTTTGCCAAAAAAGGCAAGTCGTAAAAACCATAAGACTGAGTATCACAATCAGTGAGTTCACTGATGAGCAGCTTTTTTTAATAGAGTTTCAGCTCCTCACATCGTCAGGCAGTGTGTTTCACAGGTGTGAGGCTTTTATTAAAAAACGCTGATCGGCCGAATGCAGTGCAGTGAAATGGTACAATCTCAAACAAATGACAAACTAAGAACTGAAACATGAACGTTACCAACAAAGCCTGGATTCACAGAATATCAACTTTTTGACAAACTGCTATACAGCTATAGCAGCTTCTTCTTCTTGTGCTGGAATTCTAGACTGAAACTTTGGCGTACCCATAGCAAGTCCTGGCATAGTGCAGATTTTGGTCACAACACCGATTCTCCGGAGAACGTCAACCTTTCAACGCTAAAATATTCTAACAAGATCTGGTAGGACGTTTTTTTGCAAGAACTGTGAGGCCTCATCCTTCCGCGCCCTCTGTAATATCCAGTGACAAAGTGTAACGTTTAAAGTTGTTTCAGTTTCACTGACTCTCCCAGTAATGTCGATGTTTTATCTGTTGGTGTTCGTCAGGTGAGGGCCCTGAAGGAGAAAATAGAGGAGGAGAGAGGAAAAGATGCATTTCCTGCTGCAGGACAAAAACTCATCTATGCAGGTGAACCAGAGGTCGTGTTTTAATTGTTAGTAAAAATGATACATTCATATTGTTTCTAGTTACTGTTTACTCGCTTTTCAGTGTTATTGCTAAAGGTATGTATTTATTTTTAACCTTTGCGACAGCACTTAAGCTTTAAAGGTCTTTTCTCAAAACATTGTTCAAAAGACGACACGCAACACCCCACTCGGCTACTCATGTCGGCCACCTTTTCTAATGATCTTACCTCAGAACACCTCGTGTGTTTTTTCATACTGAGAGCACTAAAGCCACAATGAGAATACTCACCTCACAAATTACGAGTATTCTCTTTAATTAGGACGCTATTATAAGTACAAAATTGGATTTTGGGTGATAACCCCAACACCTTAACTTCCGGTACAGAAGTATGTGTCACATCTCTTGCCAAGGTGCTATGACAGTGTGCTACAGCAAATACCTTTCAAAATACCCATAGGAGTCATAGCCATTTAAAGTTATCTCTAGAAACAAAGTCTATTATAAACCCTTAAAGGGACACAGCAACTTTTTTTTTTGTTATTTGCCTGAGTTCCAGACGAGGACAGATCTTTTGACTGTGCGTGCAGCAACAAGGACGGGACAGGCAGAGCTCGCCCACCGCTAATTAGCTTAGCTTAAATAGTGGTTGTCAATGGGAAGTGTTAGCCTGCCTTCACCTAAAGTCAACAGATAAACTTTCCAACAACTCTAAATGGTACTGTGTGTTTTTGGTGACTTGTTTATTCACCATGTTGTGCTATTTTTAGACTCAGATTAGCACTTTATGTAATTTTAGGATCAAATACTTATGGGAAGTTAACCACAGGGCGCGCCCTGAGGCAGCAGAAGAAGAAAAAAAAAACTTAAAGTACTACATAAAGTGCTAATCTGAGTCTAATAATAACACAACGTGGTAAATAAATAAGTCACAACAAGCACACAGGACCATTTAGGGAGCACTCACACTTGGCCCTGTTGTCCCGTACCGTGCCGAAGCACGAACGTCCCCTCTCCCCCGCTGGCCCGCACTCACATTGCTCCAGTCTAACTGCGCCTGAGCACGCTTGAGCTACCTGATCTACGGAGCGTGACCCGTATTTTTAAAATTTTTTAATCACGTTTTTAAATTGCTCTCTTGTTCCCGCGATCTACAAGACAGACGTAGATTTTTCCACTGCTCTTTATGCGGACATTGTCTGCTGTTGTCTGCCTGAATTTAAGGTGAATCCTCCACAAAAAGTCACAATGGTGTCGGCGCTCCGTGCTTGTGCTCGTGCACGTGCATCCGTACCGTACTGAAGTCCACCTCTTCCAACCGTTCCAGGGCTGACAAAGCGTGCTGTGCTTGAGCACAGAATGGAGTGCTCACGCTAGTCAAAGAAACTGGACTTAAGGGGTCAAACGTGCTTTGGCCTTTTGCCTAGTGTGAGTGCACCCTTAGAGTTGTTGGAAAGTTTATCTGATGACGTTAGGCAGAGGCAGGCTAGCACTTCCCACTGACTACCAGTGTTTGAGCTAAGCTAATTAGCAGAGAGCGAGCTCTGCCCGTCTCTTTTTTGTTACTGCAAGCACAGTTGAAAGAATAGTTTCTATCTTCTTGTCTGGAACTCAGGAGGGAGGCAAATAACAAAAAGATAAAAAAGTTGGCTGACCCTTATAGAGACAATACAAAAAAGTACTTAAAAGGTAAGAGTACTAGAAATTGAGACATAGGATTATAACTTATTTAACAAAATGATATGTCAAAAAAGTTCCTGCTTTAATGTGTGATTGTATTCCTTATCATTCCCATATTGCGAACTCCACTGGCTCTTTATACCAAAACTGTTCGTAAGTCCCATCCTTATTTCTGTCTCTGCTTTAATGTCACAGGAAAAATCTTGAATGATGACACCCTCCTGCAAGAGTACAAGATTGATGAAAAAAACTTTGTGGTGGTCATGGTTACCAAGGTTAGTGTGCTTCTTTCACACAGAGCTGTGTCATACTCACAATACTCACAAAATATTTTCAGTTGCTTTTACTTTTTTGATTGCTGTTAAGCTTTCATCAGTAATTCCCATCACTTTCTCCAAAGCAATTTACAATTAAAAATGTTCCAGCAGTTCAAAGAGAATCCCTCCCACAGGCTTTTAATTTGAGAGATGTGCAGGAAAAGTAGATTTTCTCTTATGGCTGTCACTATATCAGATTTTCACTACAGAATAATCATGGACTAAATAATTCAAGATAACAATATTATTGTCATATCTACACAGAAAATTACCAAAAAAGATGAGTGCTGTAACATTCATCTTCAACTTGTCTGTTTTGTCTCTGTTTTGGAAAATGAGTTACACAAAAAGTGAATGTAGGTCAGTGGAGAGACGGTCTGTCACCAAAACTGTACAAAAGCGTATCAAAGAGCAATTACACTGGACTTGTTTTATAGTTTGGACATTATTGTCATACCCCTAGTTTCCATGACTGTAGCTTAACAACCACAGCAAACACCTCAGGGCCTGCAGTTCCTCAAATGGCCACTTGAGTTTGGCCCAAAAGCAGTTCAATCCAATTTGAGTCCCGTATTAGAATATTCAGCTTTACAGCAGAAATAAATATGTTAACATCCTGGTACAAAACAAGATTTAGAAGCAGTTGACACGTCACAAGTTTCACATTAAACGAAACACTTTTGTTGTGGTTCAACCTTCCTTTTACGTGACTGCTAAAACTGAAACCAGGTTCCAGAGTGGAATCTTTTGAAAAAGCAATCTTCTTTCCGGCTGTGTCAACTGGCAAGCAAAGTGCCTGTAAATGCAGTGTCAATGCTAATGCTAATGCTAGCACAAGTCAATGTATTCCGCTCTGACCACTGCCAAACTCTGATTAAACGCTCCACTGTGCACCAAAGTCAATCTACAGCTGAATTTCTTTAGTTTGTGGCTGCTCAGGGCTCAGCAGCAACAGGAAGTTAACAACTTTGGCAGCTCTGATGGTATGTCGTTAAAAACTAACACTGCCAACTACTGGCCTGGCATGCATACTACAGATGTTCATGTAAGCGCGGACAAATCTTGAGGATGCAAAGGAAAGACCTTTCCATTTTTAATAGGGATGCTCCCTTGTAAAAGTGGCCTTAGTTCCCTTTAGCAAATTCCCCGTTTTTGACAACTGGTGAATTTTTAGATAACTCACTTACACAAATTAAGATATAAATTATATATAACAAGGGCGTGGCTGCTTTGACTGACAGCCAGCTGCTCACTGATGGGCATCACCTCTCTTGTGACCTCGAGGGCCTTTGGAGAATCTTTAATGCAAATGTTGGATAAATAAAACAGTCTGCTGTATTAGGTGGATGATTAGGAGTCAGACACTTCTAACATGGCTAAGAGCTGTGGGTGACATCGGGGATACTACACCACTGTTTGATCCCGTCTATGGCTGCAGAAAATGACAAAAATATGTAATAAAATAATTAGTGAACTAAAACAGTATTTGTATTAGTATCTGCTGCCTGGCCCAGCATCTCCTCTTGTGTTGCCATGTGTGTCCTAACCTCAGCGGTGGCTTCAAATAATTGAAGTTATCAAAGAAAAGCAAACAGAAACGTAACCAAAGTAGTTTAGGGATGAGGGGTATCACTCATTGTGATATTCCTCATCACTGACTGTCCATGGCTGTCTCAGCAGAAGAGTCACTCTACTATCTGCAGGATGCCAGTCGTGAGCATATTCCTGCTCTCCGCCCTGGCTAAATGGCAAACGACGACATGTGACAAGATAACATGCGTCACCGGAATTAGTGCTGTGGAAATGTCAGGGTCCTCACAGATCCTCGAAAAGTCTTAAAAAGTCTTAAATTCATTTGTCATAATTAAAGACCTTGAAAAGTCATATTCATTATAAATGTCTTAAAACTGTTTTAAATTTATCACTCAAAGGTCTAAAAGTTTGTACTGGGGTAGAGAATTTTTAAATTATTATTATTATAATACTGCAGAGAGCGTGTGCTTACGCACGGAACTGATTGCATAGCGTGAGTGTGTCCTTACATGCAACAGGCCTGTGTTGATAGATAGTGAAGTACCTACTCCTAGACTGTGGAGGGCAGCATTGCACTCTGCAGTGACTCTGAAGGAGCGCTGTCAGTGACCGCTCAGTTCCCTTGTAGATAGCTAGTTACTCTAGGTAGCGTGAAATCCCCGGTGTTTGTTGGTGCCTTTTTGCTGCTTCTCGCTGTAGCTCCATGGGGAAGTGTGCACAATATTTCGATCCAATTGCTTGTTTAATCGTGGGAATAATCGTAGACTGCTCGATTACTAATGTAATCTGTAGCTGCAGCCCTAGTCCTTAGTACTTCTTTTGCCATTACGGACATAAAAATTTGGGGCTTAAATTACATTCATAAAGGTCTTAAAAAGGTCTTTAAAGTATTAAATTTTACTTGTTGAAACCTGCAGATATCCTGAACGTAACATTGTTCTAGGATACGCATGTGATAAATCACAGTACAAGTAATCAAACCACTTCAGTGTTTTTCACCCAGCCTTTATTTAAAGACAAATAGACTTTATTTGTTCTGCCGTTCTTTGAATACCAGCTTTAAATTGAGTTATGATAGTACTTATATGCAAATCTAACACTGCAACTTACAAACTTGACAGCCTGCTCTGGTTAGGTGAACTGAGCAACACTGTGCCGCTACATGTTTTGCCATCACACTGCTAAATGATTCGTTTTCAAATGTCTTTTTAGCCGAAACCAGCCCCTCCTTCACAAGCAGCCCCTCAACAAACTGCCCAGCCGCCGACAACCTCAGGCCCAGCAGCAGCAGCCTCTGGCCCAGCACAAGTTCCCTGCACACCCACACAAACGTCGTCTGCGGCCGCACCCGACCCACAGCCAGCTCCCCCCTCTGAATCTCTGCCCCCAGCTTCAGTAAACATCCCACCAGCTTCTGTTGAAGCATCAGCAGCTCTTGACTCAAAAACAGCCCCAGACTCATCTCCAGCTGCTGCTCCAGCCTCTGGCCCGGCTCCTGCTCCTGAAGCTGTGCAAACAGCCCCAGCCTCCGCCCCCGCGGACAGCCCTGCCCCTGCTGCCCAGCGAGAGGAGAAGCCAAGGGAAGACCCTGAGCATCAACCATCTGCCACCGCACCAGTCCAGTCCTCTGCCCCCAGGTTAGGGGAAACTCAGTTTGTGAACACTGAAAGTTGAATTTATCAAGAAAACGGCTTCAAAAATATCTTAACTGATTTTTAAAAATCTGATTTAGCTAAGTAAACTCTTAGTTTGGTCACGTGGAACTTGGTTAAAATAACTAAACTCTTTGGGAGCAGTTGAAGAAGATCTTATGGTATGAAAACTTGACTGCTGTTTGTGAAGTGAAGGTCAGGATTGTTGTGTTTCTTTAACAGATAACATGTTGCTCGACAATATTTCTTTTTTTGCAACTAAAGAGTGTTGCTGCTACCTGATCAGACTTTAACAGGAAGACTTTTGCCAAGATTTTTTTCACTCATAGCAAGAAATATACATGATTTGGCAGGCTCACCGCTTCATACTGAGTGGCCGGTCCACTCAGACTGAAACGTCTGAAGGAGTTTTTGTCAGCCTTAAACTAGCTTCACTCCACTGGTGATCAATTTGAATAACTTTGTCCCTTAACTTTTTACTTTTGTTAACTTTTCATGTAACTTTGTTGTCAGGTGAATTTTTCCAGTCCTCTGGTTTATGAACAAAACCTGCAAAACTGATGACATTCCCGCCAGTCTCACCGATTCTTTGTGTTTAATTCCAATTAGCAAGTGATGATGTGCTAAAATGTTATTTATTATTAATATTATATTACTTACCACTATAAGTTGGAGTCACGGTGCTATCAGCATTATAGTTATGCTACTGTAAGCATTTTAGCATTATGACATTAGCATTTAGCTCAACATCATAATGCCCTCGCACAGGCTGACCGAGCTCGGTAGACTTCTTGTCCTATTTCATTGTTAAAAGACAAATGTTTGTTTGAATTGTTTAAGATTTACAATGTTGACTCACTTTTCTTTGTTTACTTCTCTCAAAGCCTCGTAGATGAACTGGGCCTCCTTGAAGAAGCAGCATCAATACTGGGTAAAGCATCGTTTTTATTTCTTCCCTCATTTATAAATGCAAAAAGATACAAATATACAGGTTAAAGTTTGATGTTTCTTCCCTTTTTGCTGTAATCCTCACTGTTGGGTTGATGTAGATTGATTCAAAAACAGCACCTGCTGCACCGCAGCTGTACCTGAACACACGTTAGTTATTCACACTGTGATTAGCATGACGTGCTCTTCTCACTGATAGCAGTTTAATCTGAAGACAAAGCTCTCACTATGCTTCAAATCAACTAATTCATGAACAAGTTAATAAATCAAATTTCCCGCCTGTCTTGAGTGGTTGCACAGGATAAGAAGGCTGCTGTCACAGAATTTCCCCTAATGCATTGCACTGCTTTTCTGATATCTCTGTAGTTTGTGTATCTTTTTAGTCTGATTGGGTACAGCACGCTTACCGATCGTCTCTCCTCAAAAACATTAGTGACTCAGTTGAACTTGGGTCCTGGTGGCCTGGTGGTCCAAGATGGCGGCCATGTAATTAGATGCAGCTGACCCTTTAGTCTGAGAGGTTTGGAAGCTTTAAGACCAGCAATGATCTAAAGCATGCTGAGGCCCTTAATGCCCTCAGCTGACATGGGAGATGACCTGCTATTTCTTTGGAAATGATACAGTGCATTTAAATACACTTTTGAGAACGAGGAAGGAGGAGGAAGGAGGACTGAATTGAGGAAACTCGATTTCCCCAGTTATATTTCTGTTGGAGAACGCAGATTTCTTCGTTAATTGTACTTTTATGTTTCAAAATTGGCTTTTTACATGTAAGCATGTGCCAGACAAAAATGGAAGTTATCTCTGTGCCAGCAAAGCAGGCGGATGAAAAGAAATATTGTTTCTTGTAATGACGCATTCTTGTGTTTAAAATAATTTAACTAATTCAGGTGAATATTAAAACCAACACAGAGTAGCTTCTGGATGTCTTGTTTGGAAAAAAAAAAAGTCAGGGAATAGCGTCTTCTTTTACTGCAGTTAGAATCAGTAAGCCATGGCTTCAGTGCAGGTAAGGAGCAGAAGACATATTAAAAAAAAAGGACAAAGAAAGACAGAAAAGAAATTAAAGTAAGAAATTAAAGTAAACAGGTTACTACAGTGCTTTTATTTTCCCACGTAACCTGGTTTTTCTGAGTATCATGGTAACCTTGGTGCAGGTAAACGTCCTGATGTTGCGTAACCCGTTTTCTTCAGCATCAAAATATGTATCAGATGATATATTTTAAGAATCAGATGATTGTTTTCTTTACCCGTTGTTACAACAACAGCGGGCAGCTCTATGCTACATAACTGTTCATGTTACAGTTTCACCCAAAGTTGCTCACTTATTGGCCTAAAAAACAAACAAACAAACAAAAAAAACTTGTATCCCACAGTTAACTTCCTGTTTTCATTTACCAAAGCTCAGTAGAAATGCTAAAATTGGGGAGAGATTTATGACAAACTGATGTAACAAACAGCGTATGTACAAACATTTACTATGTTGAAAATGTGTAATACTACCTGCCTATAAATTAGTGACATATCTAAGTAGCAGAACCTCTTCTGAAAGTAAAAATTTGTGGTTTGTTCAGACATGTAGTGACTGTGCAATAAGCGTGCAAAATCGCCCCCTCACATGATCCAGCTTCCATCAACCTCCTGAGTTTCTGTCCATCTCGAACGTTGTTTCCACAGTGACAGGTCCAGCCTATGAGAACCTCGTCTCAGAGATCATGTCGATGGGTTACGAGCGAGAGCAGGTCATCGCTGCACTCAGAGCCAGTTACAACAACCCAGACCGGGCAGTGGAGTATTTGCTCATGGTGAGAATCTAACCAGCATGTGTGCTTTGTGCCAAGCCCTACTCTGTGTTCTAGACTGTGTAGTAATTGTTGATGCACTGCAGGGTATCCCAGCAGAAAACAGGGATCTTCCACCTCAGGAGCCAGTTAGACAGAGCGCTCCATCCAGCACCCCCACCCCTACACAACAACCCCGGCAGCCACCAGCAGCCTCAAACAGTAAGAGCTCGTGTTTATTCCTGCTGTTTGCCGGTTGTTGCATTGCTTGTTCCCAGCACAGGAACCCTTTTAAGGAACTAAGGAACGGCATTTCCAAAGGCAGAACTAAGGTTCTAAATTTATTTTCTCTACCGAAGGCTCAAAATATTCCCTACTCTGGGGAAGTAGTTCACATGACCTAGGAACTATTGGGCTGGCGTTCATGTTGGTGTTTATTTTATTTCAAAAGGGACAATGCACATTAGTTAACATGAGCACCAGAGTCTATCACGTCTGTGTGTCTGCACATCCATAAACATGCGGATAACACCCCCAGTGTCTAAGGACATGCATTTCTTTACGGAAGGATAGAAACTAACATTACCTTTTTTGGCTGTGTTTCATATCAAACTAATAAGACGATCTGACTGTAATGTCATTATGTAAATGAAGCAGAATAACATTACTCAGACCCATAATGTGAATCAATATATAATTCATTCTTTTTACCTCACTGGACAATCCAAATGAGCAGCTAAATTGAAGAAAATAGCCTGTTAGCTATAGCAACTTGTTAGCTATGCTAGCACGCTGTAATACGGTCTTTTCGAAATAAACTGCCAAAAGTTCAGTTTTTTGAACGTACTCGAGGCAAATGCTGTACTGAAATATAACGAGGGGAGGAGTTTCGCAGGCACATCAAACATAAAAAGTCCGATAGGAATAAATGTACTTCACACACATACGTACTGTAAGTGGAAACGAAGTGTTACGCCCACGGATAATGCCCCTAGTGTCCAAGACAAGAAAAGCATTTCTTTACAGAAGGATAAAAAACGTAACCATAGCAGAACCAGATTCACAATGTGTAAAAACTATTGCACACTTGCATTGAAAACTTGAAAAATATCCCTTAGTTAATAATACAGTTAATTATAGAAATCATGCGATTAACTGCGATCAAATCTTTTAATCGATTGACAGCACGAATATATATATATATATATATATATATAAAAATTGATCATTCTTGTCTGATCTGTTTTTTTCTGCAAAAACAATCAATCAGTAAATAAATAAATAAGCATATAATTGCCCAGTTAAGATGGTAATTCTCTTTGCTTCCTTAAATGTAACTGAATTGGATTTCGTATGGACATCAGATGTGTCCTGCTTCACTATACACTCCATGCTTGTTTTTTGTGCCCAATCTTTTTAATTTTTAAAATTTTTATATTTTTTATTTTTTGCATCACACTTGTATAAGTTGCAAATTGGACCAGGATTCACCTCCAAACTTTTCATGATGTCACACATCGTGCTTTAAGGTCTGCGCAGAGAGCACAGAAACTTTCCTCCTCCATCAGATGAATGTAAAAACACACTTCTAGTGTCAAAGTCCGCACGCACATCATTCTGTGCTGCACAGTAACTGAAGGAACAAAAAGAAAAACACGTGACTTATGTTCACTTAACTATCTAAAAAAATACTTTCTGTTACATTTCTTTGTTTACCAACCGTCTCCCTGAAAATGTACTCCTCTGATGATAAACCACAAGAATAGTAACCAGTCTGTCCCCACCCCAGCAGGGCCAGTATCCGAGAGCCAGCCTCCATCTGCTATTGGAGGCTCCGTCTCTTCAGGGAACCCACTGGAATTTCTGAGGAACCAGCCTCAGTTTCAGCAGATGAGACAGATCATTCAGCAGAACCCAGCCCTCCTGCCAGCTCTGCTGCAGCAGCTGGGCAGAGACAACCCGCAGCTGCTGCAGGTACCACACCACAATGCTCACTACAATACAGTACATTCCTGTCAGGGATTTTTTTATTTTTTTCCCTTCATAAGATATTTGTAAAAATGTCAGCCGAGCAGTAAAAGAAGAAAAACATAAGCCCTGGGAAAGAAATATTTTTTAAAAACAATGAAAGCTGAAAATTTTTATGATTTTGTGTTTTATGAACTGCTGCACTTACAGGATTGAAAAGTAAACCCAGCACCAGTAACTTACACAATGTAGTAACACAGTGTGACAAAAAAAAGTGCATTTTTACAAAAAGAAGTGTCTTATTTCTCAAACACTGAGTAATTTGAATTAATTATATTACAAAAGAGGAAGAAAATGTGTCTGTTTAATGTTGTTATAAAGGCATTAAAACAAACAGTCAGTCAGTCAATCAAACTTTATTTGTAAAGCACTATACAAGCAAAATGTAACACAAAGTGCTTCACACAGTTTAAAAAGGACAAAAGGCAGCTTTTCTATGCAGACACATGAAAATTAAGTGTACGTAAAATTACACTTGTGTTTTCTAAATTTTTGTAGTTGTGCTAAATAAAAGTCTGATCAAAGACATTTGACAAAGTAATGTTTACCGTATCGTCCGTATACTGTTGTAATGGGTCGTAGATCTATAACTATAATTCTTTTGTGTCATTTGAACCTCGTTATGAGCTGTGTGGTACTGTAGTACAGTACTCATATGGTTTGTTTGCATTACTTACAGCAAATCACGCAGCATCAGGAGCGTTTTGTGCAGATGTTGAATGAGCCACGAGGTGGAGACACGGGCGGGGAAGGGGCCGAGGCCCAGGGGTCACCACACACCAACTACATCCAGGTCACCCCACAGGAGAAGGAGGCCATCGAGAGGGTCAGTTACCAGTAGGGCTCGACCAATATGGGATTTTTGGGGCTGATGCAGATACCGATATTAGGGAGTAAGAAAATTGAGATATATATCGGCCGATATTCTATACACAACATTTTAATGTGGTTATCAAATATGTGTGACAAATATATATGTAATGAAGGCGGGATATCTAACAAACTTTATTCCAAACATCAGTGCCCTGAACAGAAAACACTTCACTTGTTACCAATTAAATAATGAACCGCCCTCTGCCCCCTTTTCAGACTTAAAAAGTTTTAATATCAGCACTTATCGGGGATCATATATGCCAATACCGATATATCTGCAATAGGCCAATATCGACCGATAACATCGACACACCAATATATTAGTTGGGCCCTAGTTACCAGTGTCCTTGTTAAGTCCCACTGAATTACCTTGTTGTCTGGAGAACTGCACAACATGCACTATGATCAAAATATGGAAAAAATAGACTAATAATAGTTAAAGTGCACAAACCTCTCAAATAATATCGATTTTTCTCAAGATATTGTAGACGCTTATCATCATTCTGTGCACTCATTTTTGACATATAAACTGTCTGAGCTGCATTGTGTTCCCACACGCTGCTACAGAATAAAGGAAAAAGAATTTTAAAAAGATAAGTTTTGAAAAGTTTTTTTTTGGCCCTCAAATGTGCCCATGATGGTGTGATCTTACAGTGACACAAAAATGAAATAAAAAGAACAGATTAAAAGGGCTTGAAGTGGCAGGTTTGTATACTTTATTGTATAGTGAAGGTGAGAATTTTTGCATCTGAATTCTCGCCACAGCATTAATCCATTAAAATTTCATGCATTCCCGTATCCTGTTGTCACTGTAAGTGTTTCCACGTATGCGTGAGTGTGAGCTCACATATGGCCGGTGACTGTCTCAGACACAGCTGTGCTTGTGATGTGTTCTGTGTTCCAGTTAAAAGCGCTGGGCTTTCCTGAAGGCTTAGTAATCCAGGCTTACTTCGCCTGCGAGAAGAATGAGAATCTGGCTGCCAACTTCTTGCTACAGCAAACGTGGGACGATGAGTAACCCAACATCATCTGACACATCACCGTTCAACGGAGGGCCCCAGAGTGGATGACAGTGCTACACAAGGTTCAGCTGGGAGAGACAAGACGGGGAGGAGGAGGACATTTTGTTTTGACTTGTGACTGTGGTCTGATGATCGTAATGACGATGAAGACATGCTGTTCAAAGTTAGCTGTGCTGCCTACTTCACATTCTGCCGTGATGATCATCGTAGGAACTCACACTGAGCTGTGCCTCACTGCTGCTACATCATTACTGCTGCCGCTTGTGCCGAGTGACGTGCCGAGAGAAGCCGAGCCAGAAATCATGCCAACAGTCCGCATCACCTTCACAGGCCAACAGGCTTTTATGTAGAGGGTTTTCCACCAGCTGCCTGTAGAGTACTGTTAAAGTACTACTACTACTACTGCTACTACTGTGCATACGGTTTGTAGTGTCTTCACCTTGGAGTGTATCTGTAGGGAATATATACATGAGAAAAGCATGTTGGAGTTACCTGACAATGTGATGCAAACTGTTGACTGCTGAGCTAGGATTGTTTTACATTGAAGTTCAGGTCAAACCATTTCATTTGTTGTGCTTCTTTTCCCAACGCTTAAACTGTCACTGAGGAAATCAGTCAAATAACACCAGTGTATCATTCAGGTGCTTTTTGACCTTCCATTAAATCTGCAGTTGGTAACTTGCGAATGGACTACCAATGAAAATTTGCCTTTCAGCTAACTCGGGTATATTTACTTTTCTG
>JAQLOL010000020.1:420251-453945 GCA_029783665.1 Naso thynnoides | reverse complement strand
CCCCCCCCCCCCCCCCCCCCCCCCAGAGTGCAGTATCTTCAAAATTTACCATCATAATTAAATACTTTGCTAAGCCTCCATATTTTAGAAGGAGCTCTAGTTGCTAGATCTGTTTTGTAATCAACAACTGTAACAAAATCTCTCATCCTCTTGTACAAACTGACTTAAATAACATGCTTTAGCCTCAGTAGTAGGAGTTAGTAGTAGGAGTTACTTACTCATTCCTCTTTTTTGGATTCAATGGGATTCTTGAAAAGTTTTCTCCAGAGCACAGCGATGTCTTTGTCAGCATCACAAGAAATCTGATTATGAATTTTGTACAGGTGATGGTAAGCAATTTTAAACAAAGCAGTCCTATTCTAATCCTAATCCTAAACCCAGGAAGAATTTTCTCAGTAAAATATGATTCAGTCTTACCAAAATCAGAATTGTTGGTGAGTGAGACGCAGTGCCGAAAAGTTTTAAGCGGAGTTTTCTGTTTTCTACTCACTTTCCTAAGGTAGCTTGTGCAGGAAATGACAATTGTGGTTCTGAGTGACTGACACAGAGACACGACTTACCCTGTCACAGCTCATACTTACACAATGTTGCTTTAATGAGGTGCTGTAGCTTGTCTTAAAAAAGGCATCACAGCACTACTTCAAAATGTGTTCCCCATTGAAATACAAGAACACCGGTGAATCTATAAACTGTGATCTTATTACTCAAGCATTTATCAGTAATTCGGTTAAGAAGGAACAAGTATGAATGTGTTATGCTGCATATCTTTGTGCGACTGTTATAATGATATTGATGCATGGTGCACATGTTGTATAAAGCAAGTTTCTTCCCCTTCTGCTGTTTACTGGAGCATGCGCCCTGTAGTTAACCTTCATTATGTGTTTGATTCTAAAATTAAATGAAATGCTAATCTGAGTCTAAAAATATGTAACATAAAATAACGTGGTAAATAAAAAAGTCACAACAAGCTCACAGAACTGTTAAGAGTTGTTGTAGAGTTTATCTGATGACCTAAGGTGGAGGCAGGCTAGCACTTCCCATTGACTCCCAGTATTTGAGCTAAGCTAATTAGATGTGAGCAAGCTCTGCCCGTCTCTTCTTAGTTACTGCACATACAGTCAAAAGAATGGGATCTATTTTCTTGTCTGGAGCTCAGGAGTAAGGCAAATAACAAAAAGACAAAAAAAAATGTTAGCTTATCCCTTTAAGTGGGGCTCTTAAATAAACTTTCATTCTTGTTTTATAGAAAAAAAAAGTAAATTTGAGTGTGTGAGCACTGCACAGCTTCATTGTATTTCGCTGGAGGAAGAAATCTGGCTGACATATATTTTAAAGCTTGGACATACACTGTGAAACCAAATCGGATTATTTTATAACACTTCTTAAATGTTTTATTTGAGTGGATTTTTTCTTGTAGCTGATGGATTATTCACAGCGTAGCTGTTGCAACTCTCCTGTTAACTCTGCAGTTGAACGCCGCATCGTATCTGAGACGTCAATGAGCTGTGACCTAAATGATGAAATAGCATGTCAGTTGTGTGTATGTGTGTGAGAGTGTGTGTGTGTGTGTGTGTGTGTGTGTGTTTTCAACACCTGCAGGTGTTCAGAAGTAAGCTGCCCAAATCAAAGATCAAACATTTTAAAAGAAAAAAAAACCAAAACAAACAAAACAGCAGCATACAGATGAGTTTTACTGAACTGGTTGTGTGTGTGTGTTTCTGCAGGCGCGAAGTAAGTTGTCACAGATTCAGGACAGCCAACAGGAAGTGTCTAAAAGCATTGAGCAGTACAACAGCACCCTGAATGGAACCCATGGGGGCAGTATGACCAACCTGGCTGACATGAGCGAGGGCTTCAGTGACAGAGAGAACGGAGGGTTTCCCGCCATGGTGAGAACAGCACAGGTCAGTATCTCTGTCAGCGGACATTACAGTGTGGGAATTATGTGTGAATGTTAGCGACATACAGCAACAGCAGGAAGGAGTGTTCTGAGTATATTTGACCATCTGAAGTGATGAAACTTACTCGTAATCTTATATTTGACATAAAAGAAGTATTCTGTCAAGTATTCTGTGATTCATAGCTGTCCAAGATAACTTGTAATGCTAGTTTTGTAAAATTCAACTTAATTCACTTTTATTTGCCTTGGTTTATTAACAAGTACTGAAAACTTGCCTTCGTATTTGTAAATGACACTCAGAACAGTGCAGTAAGCTAAAATTTCACTATCTTAAGTTTTAATTCAAGGTTAATAGCTCAAAACACAACACTTCCATTGTTCATTCAGTATTTTATTATTGTGGGACGCCATTCAGTACATCTATGGACTACACAAGATATATGAGGAAGGAGCACCATCAGCTCAATTACCTACAATATATCCAAACACTTAGCTGTTATTCTAGCTCCTCTGATCAGTAACCAACCTCACCCCAGACCACATTTGTGCATTGATGTCTGCCTGTCTGCCACCTTCTTCCAGTACAGTGAATTTTTTTTTTTTACAGACATAGCAACAGCTGTGCCGTTGGCTCACCAGTATCTCCAGTAGTGGCCAGTCTCTACATTGAAGAGGTTGAGACCTGAGCCATGATCACCTTCACAGGAAATCTACTGCCTACTGCAATTTTCAAATTGCATCTAGGCGCAATTATGTTAAAGGAGAATTTTGTCTCCAAAATGTCATTTAATTCAAACGTTGTGGTGCTGCAGAGTTGTCCTGGCCCGCGCATCACATTCTAGAGACCAAAGAAAACATCTTTGTTTGGTAAAGATCCCTGCAAAAATCACACTATAGTCATTTTTTTAATATGTTTTTTTAATGGAAGTGAGAACATAGATTTTTAAACTCTAATTTCCTGTTATATTGCAATTCATATCGCAATCGCATTATAAGTCTTAATAATCGCAATTAGATATTTTTTCAAAATTGTGCAGCCCTACTGTCGACAGTAACATCCAGTTCATGACAGAAAGATGTAAGGGGAGATAATCTGCCTGTCTCTGCACACAAAGATCAATATTTGCAGTTAGACTCTCAACACCCGCTTGAACACAAGCTGGGGGTCGTCAGGTCCCTTCACCATCAAGCTGAGAGCTCGCTGGGCACGGAGAGAAACAGAAACACACCAAGGAAGCACATAAAATGTGCCGTCACCCTACATGGACCTTTGTCAAAACCTCAAAAAGATCCAAAGCAGACAGAGAGGAAGAGATTAAAAAAAAAGGCACAACATGGTCATTCCTCATGTCACAGGAGCATCTGAGAAACTCACCACATCTCCGCTCACACTGGTCCAGTTGCCTTTATAGTTATATACGTGTGTAACAAACCTGCCTGCGCCTATCGCTATTATCTGGCATATTTACGTCTCAGTGTTCCTTAATGTACAATGTCCCTATTTTTAAATAAATAAATAAATGGACAACTTCTTGAATAATCTTAAATACAGATAATAAAAAAGTCATCTGCTTCTTCGCTTGTCTTTCTCCTGACACAGGAGGATCCATTCAAAGTGAAGCCATCTGTGTTCAACAGCCAACCTCAGGAGCTTCCCTCTGACCCCTTCCACACTGAAGACCCCTTCAAAACAGATCCATTCAAAGGTGAGCAGCCCTTTGATTTTCAGTGTCCCGCCTTCACTTTCCCCCAGAGTATTTATTCTTCTCCTCCATCATTCTGCTCTGCATATTCATTTGTACTTGTTTTGCATCTCATTTCCACTCCGAGCTGACTGTGCTCGCTGCTCTGTATCTTTAGTTTTCTCTCGTCCACACAGCTGATTTTGTTTTTAGCTTGAATTGCTCTCTTACTGTCCTGTATGTCCTCTTCCTCTCCTCCACTTTGTTTTCCCCCTGCTCTTCCTTCGCTGCTGGATTCTCCTTCTATAGGTGACCCTTTCCAAAACGACCCTTTTGCAAAGCAGCCATCAGCATCTACAGGTATTCAATTCAAAATTCAAATTCAGAGAACTTAATTCATCTCCGAGGGGCAATAAAAAAGAGACTTGCACAGTTGTAGGTAATAATAAACACAACAATCACATAGATACAGTTTTTAATTGTTATTGCTTATTGTTATTATTTATATTTACTTGTGAAAGGAGCCGACTTTAATTGCCTTAAGACGAGGCCACATCAAGTCAAGTAAAATGTATTTACTTATAGCACAGGTCTCCACCACACTCTATACAACTATTCAGGCAATAATATTCCTTTTCAACTAAGTAAATAATTACGACGTGAGCACAATTCAGAGCATGTGTGTGCTGGCAGAGTAACTTTATGCACAGGATTTTCTCCTCACCCCTCTCTTTATGTGGAGGCTGCAAGTGGAGGCAGAAGCTCTCCAACATATTCAAGTTTTTCATCTTATTTGTATTATTAAATGAGAAAAACAAAAATGTAACATTTCAGATCAGTTCCATACAAAACCTGTGCACTTTGTATCCAAGTTAAAATTCTCGCTTGCTGTTCAGAGCTTCTGTAATGTCACGTATTTTTTTTTTAAAGAAAACAAAAGACAGCTGAAGTTGTGTATCATTTGTGCTCCAGATCCTTTTGGAGGAGACCCGTTCAAAGAGACGGATCCATTCAAGGCTTCATCAGAAGATTTCTTCAAGAAGACTACAAAGGTGGATCCCTTTTCTACACCAGACCCCTTCAGTAAAAGCGCCACACTACCTAACAAGGTACTTGTCGAAGAATTCTTATAGTCGACTACTTCCAAGTGACTGCTTATAACCGGGATACCTCACTGTTCTGCACATCATGTGGATAAGTTTGCCTTGCTACTGGATTCTCGTGTTTTGCTGTAATCAAACAATTTAAGAGCCTTATTTTGACAATCTACAGTGCGTAGTCTGAAGCGCAGGGTGCTTGTTCAAGTTGGGTGTATCCTGGTCCACTTTGCTATTTAGGCAGTGCAGAATCTGGGCATAAAGTGAGGTGTGAGGTGCAGAGGGGTTGGATTTCCTCCCTCATAGGTGTGTTTTGGGTGTAACCGGTCAGTGTGTTGTCTCTCGTCCCCTTTAAAAGCCAGGTGTGTTATACCGGGGCTTACGCTAGAAAAATTAGGTGTCGCTCGAAGTGTCCTGGAAGATTTCAGTTTCCCAGACAAATAGGAGAAATTCTTGTCACATAGTTATTAAGATAAAAAAAAATGTTGGCCAGCCTTGATGAATGACAGTGTCAAGGCACATAGATTTAGATTGTTATATTCTTTATTGAAAACATTCTGAATAGAAAGTCGCATCAACAGATGTGCATTAATGCTACTTCAGAAATATGTTTGACTAGTTCAACACCACAAACATTATATTTTACTGCCAAAAAGTCTTTCACTGGACTTTTTGAGTGGTGAAATTTGAATATGCCAGACTAAAACAGCTTTTTGTGGTCAAAGAATGGTAATAACTTGACAAGCAAAGCACTGGCTTAGATATGGCACATTGCTCTCAAGATGAGGAGTGCTTTAATGCCGAGGAAACGAAAATGCTCATGCGCAAGCTGAAAGCACACTAACAGATTATCTACGGGAGCAGCAGTCATATCAATACTTTCACGTACGAAAAAACTTCTTGGTTTTACTGCATACCAGTAATGTACTGACGTGATGTTGAACTTATTAGAGGGAGTGTTGCTGCACGTCTCCAAGTGTAACAGACAGTGTGTTCACTCCTTTCTACACATTTCTGAATAGCTCAAGCACTTTCTGGTGCTTCTTGATTCGTGTTGGCGTGGCGCCCCCTCCAAGTGAATAGTAGAGGAAACTCCGCACCTTATTTCAAGACCAGCATTTCCATTGGTGTTCAGATGAGCACAAGTACATTTGCTTTTTAGACAATGTGGTTTCTGGGTGTGAAAATGACAACTGCATTTGTTTGAAGCTAGCAGTGGGACTTGTGCTGTGCTGTGTGCTGCCTTTGTGCTGAGTGGTCCATAGGGTCCATAGTCTTACTTCCCCTTTTGAGATCTCAAAGAAAATTATGGCAACTTTAGATTTTATATAAATGGTGACAATAAAACGCTGAAGACTAAATGTATGAGTTTGGCCATGTGTTGACTAAATAAACTATGAACAGCCAATTTCTTCTTGTGCTTCTTGCAGCAAACCAGTCACTTTACAAGCAATGACCCTTTCTCTTCACACAACCCCAAACCCAAAGGACCAGGTATGATTAATTCCTTGTTCCTCACTTCTTCACTGTACATCATGGAATATTTTTTATTCTAAGATAAAGAGCTTTTGTCGAGCTTTGTGTTTTTCAAGAACTGCTTTTGTAGGGCACCTGTGAAATCTGTTTTATGATTTCCAATTTCTCTTTAATTTTTTCCCAAAGTCTGTTTTTTTCCCATTTTGATTTTTTGAAATTCCATTTTTAAGCTAATTTTACCATTACAGAGTGTGTTATTAATGTGAATGAAAAAAATTTCCTCAATTTAATGAGAAATAACTGTAAATTTAATGTTGCGAGCAGCATTACACTAATATGTACTTTAAACAAGCAAAATAATGCACATACCTTATTAGAATAAGCCTTGCACTGCTTTAAGTAGAAACAAATTTATGACTGTAAACAAAACAGTCAATTTCAGATTTGTTGGTTTCTATTTCTAATTTACATGTTTAAAATAAATTTTTCAAATCAAATCAAATCAAGTCAAATAATCTTTATACCCTGTGTATGAGAGCAGCTGTTACATCACGTAATTCCCCCTCAGGGTTTAATAAAGTTTTCTGATTGTGATGCCTCGATAGTATTGCACCACCCGGAGTCGTCTCTATGTCAGAATTTGCATGCACACAATTCACTTAGCAGGTTGTGACAAGAATGCAGGCCGTTCAGCTAACGTTAGCTTACCATTGACCACAGAAGTTGTTTGAAAACTGATCTGCTCTGTATTCTGGGGCGAGTGACGAGTTTCGTAGTTTTTTTTTTTGTCTTTTTAACCGACTTTGCTGGCGTCTCAGGCAGCCCGTTTCGACATGCTTGCATTTTTTGGGAGTGGGGCGGGAGTGTTTGTGCGGTGACCCTCGGGTGACCACAGACGTTAGCGAGTTCCCCTTTCACCCGGAAACAGAATTTCAGTCAAATTATGGTCACATCTGTGATGTTCCGTGTTGAGCGACAGATTCCATTTTTATTGGCAAATTCCACGATTCCGTGATTGCAGAAACCGTAGAGCCCAACTTTTGCCATGGAATTCTTGCTCATTGATGTATAACATTTTCTTCAATAGTCTAATACAACCACATAAATTACAAGCTTAGTGACCTTTGTTTACTTTGGTACAGCAGTTGAGTAAACGAGAGAAACTTCTCAGCCCCCCTCTGAGGTCTTTCAGTTTGTCTCTGCCAGCGATAATTCAGTTGTTTTTGTGGTTGTATAACCGTCATGTCTGCTGTCAGTCAGTGCACTGGACCTCTTTCTATGCGCTGTTTGTTCTCTTCACACACAAAAATGCTCTTTTATTTTCACCAGGATATTAATGTAACCAATACAAACAAAAGTGCACTGTGGGCCGGTATGAGTGCCTCAGTAATTGGAGGAGCTAAAGCCTGTCATCACACTGGGACTTCTGTTTGCTCAGACGAAGGTTACCATGTTGGTTTGCCTGGTGGCTGGAGAGGAAAGGTTTCAGATTTACATACACAGTGCTGCGAATTCACTCCCTAACTCAAAGCGAAGTCACACTGAGCGATAGGTGCTGTGCCAGGACATGTGACCGATAAATGTGGGTGCAGGCCAGTGGGGGACAATTTTGGTTCAGAACATTACAAGGCAACTGAGCCAAGTGTGAGTGTGCTTTTAGATTAAAAAAAAAATAAAAATTTAACACTACTGTAAATGCAGCAGAATAGTTTATTATATTGCCACTGACTCAGCCTAGACCTGCCATTTGTGAATTTACAGAATAAATGTTCCATCTTTGAATGGGTTCTTTTTTTGAAAGTTAAATAGCAAATTTCCGTCTTATTTCGTACCGTCTGTGGGTCTGTTGCTGCTTAGAGAGACCGAAGTGACAAGTAGATGCATCTTTAACTCTTGAGTCTGTCACACCCATACACACTTTTTTTTCTATTTGAACAATCAAAAATTCTGCACACTGTCTGACTCGCTTTTTGGGATCATCCTAAATTGGGGTTATTAGTGGAGATTTTCTTGTGAGGATAAACTGGGATTATTAATTAAATTTTTTCAGAATTCATTTTCTTGACTGATAGCAACATTTCTGTCTTTAAATTGTAACTTAACTTTCAGGACCTTTTAATCCCCTTCCTTTATATTTTGAACTGATGATTTGTTCAGATACCCTCTTAAACTTTCAGTACTCTTTCATCACTTTTTATTGGACTTTTTATGGACACATTGCCCTGCACCCGTCTGTCTGAAATAGATGTGCAAAGTATTTTTTCAAGTTACAGTTAATAATTAGTAACATTTTAATGTACTAATACAAGAGCTAAATGCTAACACTACGTGCTAACATGCTCACAGTGACGGTGTTAATGTGCTGAGCTTGACCTAGTTTAATGTTTACTATGCTCACAGTTACAGTTAAGCACATTAAAATGCTTACATTTGCTAATTATCGTTAAGCACAAACCACACCACTGGTCCTGGGTTCGATTCCCGGCTGCGGCAGGGCCTTTTTGTGTGGAGTTTGCATGTTCTGTCCGTGTCTGCGTTGGCTCCCTCCAGGTAACCTGGCGTCCTCCCACAGTCCAAATACATGCAGGTTAGATTAATTGGCCACTCTAAATTTACCGTAGCTGTGAATGTGAGTTGAATGGTTGTTTGTCTCTACGTGTCAGCCCTGTGATGAACAGGTGACTTGTTCAGGGTGAACCCCGATCTCACCCACTGTCAGCTGGAATTGGCTTCAGCCCCCCGCGACCCGATAAGCTGTTACGTATGATAAATGAATGAACAAACCACACTTGAAGTAATTTAATGTGCCTATTTGGTGTTTGGTTAAACTAAAAGTTAGACTTCATTATTTAAGTTCATTTTAGTACATTAAAGGAAAGATGATTTCAGATTTAGCCACCAGCTAATTTCCATTTGCAGCCTCTGGGTAGGTAAAGGATACAGCAAAATACAGAGTAATAACCTCTGTTGGTTTTTTTTTGTTTGTTTTTGTTTTGTTTTTGTTTTTTTAAAAGACCTGTTCGGCACATTGGACCCGTTTGGCAGCAGTTCATTCAGCAGCAGTAACAGCTCCGCTGGATTTGCGGACTTCAGCCACATGTCGAAATCCAGAGACCCTTTTGAAGGCAGAGCCAGCTGGCTGCCAGACTACCAGAAGGTATCATCGGCCAAAATTCAGCCTAAAAAACACTTCTTTGGTCAGACAGAAATATTAGGCAAAAATCCCAACATGGGGTCTTAAAAGCGTCTGTAAACGTACATTGTAAAAATCCATATCAGCACATTTATTGAAATAGGGCTTTTGTTATATTTGGTCCAAAGTGTTGCAATAACTGAAGATCTTTTTTCTATGGAGAGACTATGAGAGGTTATTTGTACTTCACATGTAGAAAATTTGGTATTTTTATTATTGTAAGAAACAAAACAGATGATGTAAATTGTTATTCTTTTTTATCACTTTTGAAATCTCGAGTTTCAGAACTCCTATAACGAGAGTATTTTGCTGTGTGTCGATAATTTGAAAATCACTGCTGAAAGCTTGTTCTCTTTTTCCAGTCGGTGTTTGTGGACGATCCATTCAGCAGAAAAAATGACACGCCAGCTCTGCCACCCAAGAAAAGTGTTCCCCCAAGACCCAAACCACCCAGTGGTAAGTGCCCCACTGAATGAGCTTCTGGGAGGAGAAGAAGAAGAAGGGAAAGCAACACTGTGCTTTTTTAGTTTCCCATACACCCAAGGGCTTACACCTTATAGTGGAGGCACTATCAGAAATTATCCCAGCTTTATGGAATATTAATGAGTTATTAATCTTATATAAAATAATATATCAGTTTGTGTCTATCACATTGTACTGTTCAGTATTTTAGACTATAACAGTTTAGCCCATTAAAACCCCTTCAATGTCCTCTAATGTTCAAAGAAAGATGATGCATGGAAAGGCGTCAGAGAGAACACACATTGTTTGGCCGAGGCAAGTAGGGCAGCAGCGATCTCAAGGAGGAAGTGAGACTTTTGTTTTATCAAAACCAAGATCAGTGATAGCTTTATAGTTTCATTACCACATCACTATCATAATCACCGCCCTGCTCAGGCTCGCTGAAAAATAAAAAAGAAGATGTGTGTCTGTGTGACTCGAGTAAATTGACAATTATAGATGAGAAAAGAAACATCCATAAAGAAAATAGTCATACTGTCAAAAATCTGTTGAAATGTTTCTCTGTGGGTTTATGGGTGACGTCTTATCACAAATAGTCATTTGAGAAATTCTTACAAAAATATTAATTAGAGCAGTTTCAATAACAACGTCATATTCTTTACCTTTTACGCAAGTTTATTGTAGCGATTTAGCAATGAAAAATAAAGGATATTCACAGCGTTTGGCCCGACACTTAAAATAATCAGTGTTTGGCCCGACACTTAAAATAATCTGAGCCATCTTTTTACTTTTCCCATTTTTTACTTGATTGATGTTTGGATTAGGTCAGCAACCACTTTTTGCACTTTTTTGCACTAGCTCTCACTGCAAAATTACTCATTTCCTTAAAACAATTAAAGTTTTAGAACCCAATTAAAATGACAAAACAATTTAAAAAAGATTGCATCAAAGAATCTATTTAATCGTCTGACTCAGTTTTAAAATGTAGGTTCGTTTTCCTTCAGTAAGTGGAGTAAAACGGTCTTTAACCCCTCACTGATCTGTCAACAGGAAAATGTCTTTGTGGGTACAGAGGAGATAAAAGCCTTCTCTTGTTTTGCCAAGCCACGGCTTTCACACCATGCTATGTTCTGTGTGTGAACCACTCACCTGCAGTAGCAAAGAGTGATGTGTGATGAAAAATGTCAAGTAAAATCTTTGTGTATTGTGACAGTGACAGCAGTGAGTTTTGTCAGTTGTTCAGATATTTGTTTTTGTCACATTTGCAGTGTTTTGATTCACCCTAACATCAGTTATTATTATCAAACATAATCTTGCCAATGATGTCCCACATTCAAATTTGGGCCCAACTGATATGGATTTTTTTGGGATGATGCCGATACCGATATATAGGGAGCGAGAAAATTTTGATATCCGATATATCGACCAGTATTCTACATGTAAAATTTTGAATGTGGTTGTCAGATACGTGTGATAAAGATAGGTAATGAAGGCAGGATACTTTTCAAATGTTATTCCAAAAGTAGGTGTGCTGAACAGTAAACATTTCACTTATTACCAGTTAAATAATGGACTGACCTCTGCTGAACAAACTACATAATTACATCATTTTAAATTATTAGTCCCAAACATTTTTTATAGCCTTAAAAAACAGTTTTGTGACATGTATCAGAGAACATATACGCCGATACTAATGTATCTGCAATAGGCCAACATCAGCGGATAATATTGGCAGACTGATGTGTTGGTCGGGCCCTACTGAAAATAATTCTCAGGTATCAGGAAGCAACATTCAGTGTTTTTTCTCCCTGCTGTTTTGATCAAGTGGCATTTTGAATGTTTTTAGGGTTTGGGGGGTTTTTTTTGCAACCGCAGTGCATTGCATTGTGGTACTAATAATCCAGTCTAAAATTTGATTACTCGCGTAAAATTCAGGCGCAGCTCACAGTGTTTTCTCGCTTGGCATTTAACATAACACGGAAGTGTGAGTGTCTTTGTTTAACCACTGACCCACGTGTGATACAGATCTTCAGTTAAAGTGGCAAATGTTGGATCTGATGTTTTCATTTGTGCTCATTCCATTGTTCCTTTGTCACGTAGTAGATGTCGTGATCAGAAAAGATATTTTTGTGAAAGCTCTTCAATGGACAGTGCTCACAGTTTGAACCACACAGTACCCAGAATCCCTTTCGCTGTGTTTTAGCTTTAACTGTGGGCTTACTCATGGCTGTTGCACTGTTGTACTCTGATGACTCAGTGGATTGTGAAGGGAGCTGCAAAGAAATCTTCTTTTTTGCTTTTTACATTTTCAACAAGAAATGAACAGGCTCTGAAAGCTGTCGCCGGGCTGATCTCCGTCATTCACTCTGCAGTGACTAACAGCAGAACTTGAATATTAACAATCTAAATATTTTCTGTAAATTTTGTATTGATTGCTCACAAACTTATGCTCTGATGTTTGTGTGTAGGCACATGTGCAGGTGATGTTGAAAGAGAGATATTATGTGGTTTGCTCGGCCTGTTGTTTCCAGACACACCCTAACTTGTTTCCGTTCTTCTTACATTTATGTGTGTGTGTGTTTGTGTGTTTACGAGTTTAAGTGGTTTAGAGAAGGTCGGGCTGCAGAATGCGTGCAGTGAGCAGATACCAACATTGCTACAAATGCGGCAGTTGTCTTTCACATGGAATATTAAATTTTATGTCTGTATATTTTTTGTCTTACTCCTCTTCATAGGCACACACACACTTTTGCAAGCATGCATGCTCTGTCACTTTGACTCATATTTTGGGTGTGACTGCTGCGACAGTGCTACAAATAAGTAGCTGTACTTTTTGGTAGTTGAAGTACTACGTATGTTGCATATATGATACTGTGGTTTATATTAAAAGTAGACACCACTGATGTAGTGGATTATTTTCGAACAGGGTGGAGTTCATGATTGTGGTTTCTTAAGTGTGAGTTTTCCTGTGTGTGTGTGCAGTTTACAGAAAGAGGAAAAAACTGATTGGCAGGCATGCAGATTTGCTCAGTGAGGAGTGTGAAATGAACTGTTCACCCTGATCAGACGAGTTATCTGGTAATAGGTTTAAATGTGTAAGAGTTTGACTATGGTTTGACTGGTCCTGTGGTTTAACACCTATACAAGCGACATGATATACTCTTAAGTTCCCACGAACCCTCTGCCAGGCACGACTTAAGCTCTTGGGTAAGAGCACAAACATCACTGTTATGATATATTTTTGCATAATAGATCCATTTGTAGTTCTAAAGTATCAACCAGTCTGATAAATTGAGATTTTTTAAATGAAATTAAATATAATGTCTAATTTCTCTCTGAGAATACAGTATGTTAGTTTCACCATTTGAGTCTGACATTGTACTAATGACATTTAAGGCCTCCATTAGTCTGAAATGCAGTGTTAGAGATCTTTAAAATAGGGTTAGAAAAAAAGGTAAATGACTTTTTATTCAACATATTTTTTTTCCCTCCTGTCATCTAAAATGTTTAACATAGAGCTAAAACAATTTGCTAATTGATAGGAACTTATTTAACATTTTGGATTTTCATTAATTATTAAAGTTGATCAACTTTTTCCAGCACCATATTCAAGAGTGTCCAGCCTCTGCACTGAGAGGACCTGCTGCTTTTCTCTGTTTCATAAGTGGTAACTAGAGGACTCAAAATCAAACCCAAGTAAATGCACAGTCACTCATAAAAATGTTTCAGGTTAAAGTGAAAATAACCATTTTTAGAACCAAACCAGGTTGAAGTAAGAAAGTACTTAATTATTAATTTACTCAATGTAGGAGGTTTTTAACATTTTTAAATTAATTCATAATTTTATGCTATTAATTAATTTTGGTCTAACACCCCACATGACCATTAAAGGGATATTCCCAATTTTTTGACATAGGGCCTCATTTTAAACCTCTCCATCCTTTCGATAGTTCCTGTCGATGAGAACAATTTTCAGCTCAGCTGATGCGGTGCAGAGTTTGGACGGCTCACCTTTTAGCTGTGACACTCACTCCACAGTGCACCCAAAGCAGGTTGAATATGGTGACAGGCTACTGAGTCAAATTGTGAAATGTGGAAGAATAATTTCAGAGGTCAAACTGCAGCTGAATTTAATTTGTCGATTAGCATTAGTAGTGTCAGGATGCTGCCAGAGTATTTACTTCCTGTTGCTACTAAGGCACAAATTAAACAAATTTGTAGAAGTACGGTTTTGAAAATGTAACATTAAAAGTGCACACTCCTTTAAAAAAAACTTCTTTTCTACTCGTGTGTATTACATGTCACAAGTTTCCATCCACTCCTGTTGTTAAACAGACTAATTATGGTGAAAATCAAAATTCTGTATTAAATAATATGTTGCACTAAAATTGAACTGGCAGAAATCTTTTAAACTAAGTTGTCTCACCACTGTTCTGAAGGTCAACAATGAACCCAAGCTGATTTGGCGCCGTTTGCTAGTTGCTATAAAGTATAGCACTGATAAATCTATGTGGTCTGTTTCTATAATTGGTAAGGTCTATAAACATGAATAACAGCCTTTTATTTGTTGAGTTGGTAAGTTGGTGAGCCAGCAGTTGGTTGTGTGGGTGGAAACCAAACCAAGTGATTTAGCAGGAAACCATGGATGGTTCTGTCGGTTAGGGGTTATCACTTTTGGTTTGGTTCTTCTGCTGTTGTGTTTTTTCCTGTAGCAGCTGTTTTCATACTTGTCTTTTCTCAGGAGGGTGGAGTTCTGCATGCTGTCAACTGTGTTGGAACTCGATACGAGCAGTTTTTTGTGTGCAACTTGTGAAACTGTTGTGGCTTTCAGAAGCTGGTAACTGTCTTTGAGGTGACACTGGAGGTGAAGCAGAACGTGGGCAGACCTCTGAGAACCAAAGAATTTGGTGTTTAGGTGTTCAATACTGAAAGGATCAAATGAAAACCTGTTTTATCAACATATTTCACTGCCTTGAGAAAAAATTACCCACATGCAGTGAAGACTCATGTTATGTCTCTGCTATCAGTGACCGCTTGTTCTCACTTCCTTGTACTTTATTGTTTTATGAAAGACCTGCAGCCTGTCTCGTCCTTTCCTATAAGCACCTTTTTCCTTAATTGTTTCTTGGAAAGATCCTTTGGCATCTTAGACTCAAGTCTTATTTATATTTTCCACTCACTTGTCACATTCTCGTCACATGCTGTCAGCACATGTGTATGCTGGCTCTTAGTCACCATTATAGAAACTCTCTAATGACATGAAAAGTAACTGGTAAGGAAAACTCTGCTCTTCGTGTTAAAGTTAACGTCTGTCTTTTGTATGTCTTCAGGTAAGAGCACACCAGTGAACATGTCTGGCTCAGCTGACCCCTCCAAACCATGCGACCCTTTTCAGCCATTTGGCAGTGAGGCCATCGACCCTTTTCAGAATAAAAAGGCCCCCGGAGACCCTTTCAGCGGCAAAGACCCTTTCGCCCCGTCCGCAGCATCAAGTAAAAACCCTAAAGACTCTCCTTCGGGTTTTGCAGACTTCAGTTCTGTAAGTTGAGATGGTTGATACTGTTGAACTCCCAGTGTGTAGACCAGGCCGCACAGTTCTGACATGCGAGGCATCGGCACAGTCCTTTGATTTGTCCAAGTGATTTTAGCAGATCGTTAGAAAGACTGATGAGCACTGATGAGCTGTACTTAATGTCGTTTTATGATATCTGAAGCTCCTGTTGACGTTTTTGAATGAAACTCCGATTGCCTGTCTTCATTTTTTATGATGTCAGCAAACAGGGCAGTTGGGGGTCCAATGGGGTCATTCCCATTTCCTAATGATTGACACAGTGCTGTAACAGCAGCAGGTGATGTTGCAGCGGATATCAGGCACAAATAGTTAATATATTTACATGCTGAGTAAAATTTTGATATCACTGATTATGGTGATATAATGATTACATCATGTTGTCATTTTATTGAAAAAACCAAAAATAACTTCATCTGTACTATAAAGTTGGTAGACGTTAATTTGTGTAACGATGAGCTCACAAAATCAGGTGCACTGACTTACTGTGTGTATGTAAAGGCTTGGTATGGCAGCTTGTAACTGGACATGCACTGACAGAATCATGCAGTATTAAAGGAGTAGGTCAAATAAGCTTGATCAGTTGCTTTGCTAATTTGACGCTAAATCTCATGTCTGTGTGTTGGAGCTGGAGTTAGGACATGGTTACCTTAGCTTGATACAGGGTAATTGAGAGCAGCTCCCCTCTTTCGCTGTGTTAACATCACAGTGTACAGCATAGAGTTGTTCCGATACCAGTTTTGAAAAATAGATCTGATACCACTGAAAATGCTGATATTGGTATCAGTAAGTACTCCAGTCCAGTACAGATCTGATATCATGCTATTTATTACTTGCTAAATGGTACCCAGCTACGTCCCAGTTAGCTCAGTTAGTGCAATGTAAGAGAACAGATTTTACTAGATTTTAGTTTTTAAGCTGCTGTTGCACTACTGTTTTGCAGTGTTCTATCTAAATCTTTTTATTTAAGTAAAATCTGATTATATGCCACATTTTAAAGGAATTGTTATTTTTTAGGTGGGTATCGGATCAGTTCTCAGTATCGGCTGCTACCCAAATTTTTTGTATCGGAAACGTTATTGGGATTTTAAAACACTGTATCGGAACATCTCTAGTACAGCTGCTTGTCTTCCTTGGTCAGACACTTTTAAAAGGTATCAACACAGCCCAAAACACACTTTTTTTATTGCTGTGGAAGATGCAGAGCATTGAGTGTTTGTGCAGCAACTGAAGAGAGAGGTCACAACAAACAGGGCGTTGAAACATATTCTCCAGAATCAGTCTTCACCTACAGGGCCTCATCACCCAAACCATAAGATGATATTCCGTTGATAAAGTTTAAAAGTGCTCTCAGCTGTTAATCAGATAATTACTGGCACCTGGGAATCAGTGTGTGTGTTTGTTTTCGAAGTGAGATTTAGGTAATGTTCTAGTTTTAGAGGAAATTACGTGCAGGAACTTTTGACAGTCTGATGCAGTGACTGTGCACAGTTTCCTGGCATCTTGTTGTCTCTGTGAGTTTGATACCAAAATCTTTCTGCATCTGATTTTATCTGATAACCTGTGCAATAGATTTTTTTTTTTCACTTTTGACAGAATACCAGTTCTCCCTCCTCCAAGTCTTCATGTTAACCCAGGCTAACCGTGTCCTGACTGCATGATGTACATCATGCAGACATGAGATTAATATCTTTCTCCTTAGTTTCAAAGAAAATCCGTGGGTCTTTAAACGTATCTTTTATTGTTGACTTTCAGGTGAAGACTGTTGCCAAATATATTACAGGAGTGCCACTTATGTAGTTGCAATACCTGTATCCAAGTACAGACAATAAAAATAATACTATGATTATTAGTAAGATGGATCTACTTCTAAAATGACCTGTTCACCACTATAACATAATTATTTGGATCCATTGAATATTTGTCCGCACAGCTTTGCAGAGTGCAGAGCAGAGAGCTGCATTGTAATTTAGAGTACAGGAAAGGGCGTCAGCCTTCACTGTACATGCTTTGTTTGTTTTGGCAGGAAGAATATCATAAGTTCTTCAGGGTTTCCCCTGACTTTTACAGAGGCTGTGGGCTAATATCAGATTCAGCCGTGTGTTGGAATGGAGCTCACAGTCTGGACCGAGAGGGCTCAGAGAGTACACAAATGGAAACACAGACCTGCTGTAACCCATGTGCAAGTCACTTTGGGAACTCGCACCAATTCCTTACACGATGAAAAAATACATATAAATTTGAATGATGAGAATCACTTTTTATTCAGCGGAAAACAATGCTTTCATGTTACTTGCTGACTGGTGCTTCTCAGTTCAGCTACCAGTCAGCTTTATCCATCCAGCATTAGACAGCAGTATCACTACTCAACTCAGCTCTTAAGTCTGTTTGCCCAGAATGATGTGGCTCTGTGTATGTGCTACTGTTCTCATGTTGATAAGTGCTTTAAGTCTCTCACTGTTCTTATAATGCATGCTTTTTGTCTTGCTGTTGCCATGGTTTTGCTTTTTCTCACCACCCTCAAGCATTCTTTCACACATTCATTGTAGAATAATGTTCATTCATATGTTCATTCTGCAGCCCTCTGTATTTTTGAAGTGGGGTTGTATGAGGTTCTTTTGCAAAGTCAGTCTATTACTTTCTGCGGATGGCGATCAGTGGTGTCTTTCTAGGAGAAGAGGAGAAATATATAACATAACATATGTAAAAGCTCACCTAAAAAATTAATATCCATTCAATTGTACAGTAAATCGATTTATCAGTATTTGTATTTTTTGGGGGGCTTGTGTCTTTATTGATAGGACAGCTAAAGAGTTGGACAGAAAATGGGAGGAGAGACAGTGAATAACATGCAGCATCGGGCCACAGGGTGGAATCGATCCTGTGGCCAATGCAGTGAGGACACAACCTCTGTACATGAGATGTCCGCCCAATCAGTGCACCTCTATTGTATACTGCATTGATTTTTTTTTCATTGCTTAAGTTTACGGCCGGACGGCAATTTATTTTGATTTAAAACATGAAACATTTTAACAGTGTTTCTCACAGCCTTTACTATTAATATTAAATAATGCTTTTCCATAAGCCCGCTCTAGCAAAACTGTCTCGTGCCAGCCTTGCCCAAAAACAAGCACGAAGTATTTTAAACTCATGGCCTCCAACAGTGTAAATTTACTCATAATAGATGGTGTATTTTAAGTGATACTTTCTAATGTGCGTCCATTGGAAATGGTAGGAGACTAAATTGCACCCATCATTTAAAATTCTTTAATTCAACTTGCTGAACAAATTAAACAAAATGATAATGAACTGTAGCTTATAAGGCCTTTCAAAATTTCAATATCAACTCTGAAGTAGAGTTTATTTGAAGACTGTCCAACACGTTTTGAAGAACAGAAAAACAGATTTTTGGGGGGGTTTGCTACTTGACCCATCTGTTCCAGTTGCATTTGCACTTGGCCTTTATTTTCTCAGTGTGAAAGTTGTTTTTGCACAGTTGTTTTGCCAATATGTGTTCTTCCAATTTACTAACACTGCCTCACAGTGAAACAACAATCACACTGCAGTAACTGTGATGAAACAGTACATCCATCTACACCACAAATAAAGGTGCTAACTAGAACCATATAGGGTTCTTTGGCTTGTCTCCATCGGAGAACCCTTTTTAGCTTTTCCTAGAATCCCCTCAGAGAGTTCTACCGAGAACCCAACCCAACTTAACTGGTTTTACACAGAACCATTTGTTAAAGGTTCCACCTGGAACCTCCTATGAGAGGTTTTACCGAGAACCCTTCTTTGGCGTAATGGTTTCACCAAGAACCCTCTTTGGGGATTCTGCCCAGAACCTTTCCACCTTGAAAAGATTTCATGTAGAATTCACACAGGGGTGTCTAAAAATCAGGTTTTAACTAGGCCTGCTGCGATAACCAATATATTGACTTATTGTACAATCCATGGACATGAACTCAATAATTTTTCTGGACTCTATGTGGCCATTTTATTGACGCCAAGCGACACAAGGTCCAGAGCTTGTTGACGCCAGATTTTACACATGCTACGATCGCTAATGTTACCTAGAACATTGCCAAGTAAGGGTTTTGTCCGGGCAGAGACAGTTTAGCTAAAGTGTGTCGACCTTTGTTTGATTGCTGTCAAAAATTTGACTCTTAATTGCAAAGTTACCAGACCGCTGAGTCCTATTTTACTGCTGGTTTGCTTACATTAGCTAGCATGTTAACTTTAGCTAATAGAAGTTGGTCAGCGAATTGACCAAAGATGTCTTATTAGATGCCAGGGGCAAGCTTGCCTTCTCCTCCATCTGTGCCTAGAATAGAAGCTGTACCAAAAACAGCAAAACATCCAGAGGAATCATCTTTTAATAGCTTTGGCCCCCAATAGCTAAATTAGCTGTAAGCTTGCAAGAGAGCTAGTGTTAGCTTGTGAGTTTGAGGACAGAATTAATCGCGGGCTGTTACATTTTACTTTCGATCAGGACACAGGACCATAGTTGGCTAAACCAAACTTCCACATTGTTGGAATTTCAACAATCTTTTTGAAATTTGACATTGAAAACTTAACAAGCTATTGTCACGATAACATTGAAACAATCCTTTAGTGAGAAACAAGACTTTGAATGGACTAATTTTCTAGAAATCCTCATTTGTTCATAAACTCTTGCATGTTCCTTCTGTTGTTGAAGTCACGCCACTCTTTTTCTTCTGTAGCTCTCAGTGTTGTTTGTTTCTCCATGAAGGGATTCCCTTGCAGTTCTGTTTCACCGCAGTCCATTTGTCTCACCTGTGACACTGATTGGCAACAAGTATGTTTTTTAAATTTAGTAGCTCGATAGCAGACTTGATCAAATATTTCAAATAACACTAACTAGCCTCTAGTGTAAAGCTAGTGGAATTACTTGATCTCAGTAACAAATACAGTGAGCTAAAGAGAAATTTTAAGACTGTGTTTGAAAAAGGACTGAAGAAACTCTGCAGGAATCCCCTTACGGTGTTTGTGTGCTTTGGTGTGACGTCCTGTAAACTAGCCTCGATTGACTGAGTTCAGGAACCTCTCATTTATATTTTCTCTGTTCTGTTATCCACCTCTGACAGGACCTGACAAAGTCAAGGTAAGAAATTTGACACACAATGAAATTCACATTAAATAACTTGGACAAATTGTCAATAATATGTTAATTAATCACAAAAGGAGTGAATTTCAGATGGATGTTGAAGTGTTTGTTTTGATAGATCTCACGTCATGTGTTGCTGAAAAAAGAAAATGTTAATTGTGTGAATTCTGCTAACGTCCTACTTGTGAGCTGTAAGTAGTTAATTTATTAATATTATTAGTAACTGTGAACAAAGAGTTGTGTTTCTTACATAATTAAGGTTTTGCATTGCATTTGTTTCACTTCTCTACTTTTCCAGGTGAAAATCGCAGTGACAAGTGTTGGCTTTTAACTAATAAGTTTTTTAAAATTTCTTTTTTAAATGTCACTTAACAGCTTTAACATTCCGTTGGGGGAAAAAATTTTATTAAATTCCTTTAAATCTTACTATTTATTCCTTCACAATAGTAAATTAAAAAGGACAACTTGAAGAAGTGATGCATCAAGATATATATTAGCAATACATTTAATGGAAAATAAAATTTAAAATCTAAATTGACTTGTAAAATCCCATGTTTGTCTTTCCAAAGCTAAACTCTTTGTCCAGCCTTTAGACTTTGACCTTGTTGCGTAAATGTTTGGCAAATTTTACATGTTGATCTCATGAGTTCGCCCCTGAAAAGTAACTGTTACTGTAACAGTCACTGCAGCAGACTGAGTGGAATTGTTAAATTGACTGGAAGGTTAAAACTTCTTAAAATATTAAGTTTCCTACTGAAATTGATAAAACTTATTATTTGAAGCGGTGTGCATGACACTGTCCCAAACATGCCTTCTGAAGCTCATGAACACGACAGGGTCATTATTAATCCTGTTGACTCTTGTCATTTCATGTTATCAGATCAGTTATGTCAATTTTAATGCAAAATTCTTGTTGTTATTGTAACTTTACATTGGCAAGGACAGCAATGACTTATTTAACAAAGACAATTTAACCTGTCATGAAAATGCCGTAGTAGGCATAATTGTCAAATGCAGAAGTCCAGTGTGTAAAATTTAGGGGCCTCTGTTAGAAGAATAGCAGAACTGGAATGTAATACTCATAGTTACGTTTTTTATTAGTTTACCTGAAAAAGAAACTTTGTGTTTCACTACAGAAGAATGAGTCCTTCATGCTTACACTGAGAGCGGGTCTTCCTTCATGAAGTCCGTCCGTCATCCATTCTTGCACTGCCATGTTTCTACAGTAGCTCAGAACAGAAAAAACAAACGCTGGCCCTGCAGAGGGCTTTTGGTGTGTTTCACAAGTTTCACATCTCCCGTAGTTTCTCCTACGTGCTTAGAAGGGGAAGGTGAGGTGACGGGTAGACAGTTGGTTTCAATCTGTAACCTCAACTCTCTATGCCACTAAATCCTACACACTAAATGTAGCTTTAACAAAACAATAAAGCCCTATTTTGAGTTCAAAGTCGGTGGCGCTAGTTTAGTTGGGTGTGTCCAAGTCCACTTTGCTATTTAGCCAACACAAAATCTGGGAGCAAAGTGAACTGCAAGGCGCAAAGAGGATGGATTATTTCCTTAATTAATCATAGGCTACTGGGGGTGTTAACAGTTCACAGAAGTCGGGGTTTGGTTAACACCTCGGTTTAGACATCACAGTTCGGTTCAAGTTTGGTACAAATCTTACACCATAGAATCATCCTCCTTTCCCGTCTTTATTTTTGCTCCCTGGCTCAGGTGAGAAAATCACTAGACACGTGCATACATCCGTTCGTCGTAGGTGATTTAGTAAAACAAAACAATCGGCACACAGTCTCTGACCAGATTTACTGCCGTGTCTGTGACTTCCTGTGTGCAGCTTGACACGGGTTGAAATCTGCTTATGTAAATTTGTTCTGCGTTACGTTCATCAGTCTGAATACATGATACTGTGTGTAACTATACCATGTGCTCTCCGTACCATTCTTTGCACCCGCATTGTCACATGTGTACTGTATAGTTCAATTCAAATTGATGTGTTGTTACATGACTACAGGCAAATGTGTTGTCTGACCTTTGAGCTACACGCTGTCTTCACACCTGGTGGAAGAAGGCCCTACGTCTTCAGATGTGGTTGATGTTTTGACAACTTGAAAGTTAGCTTACCATTTACATAAGCCAGCTGCACTTAGCCTTTTAGCTTGGTTGGCCGTGGAGCTGTCACTCCTATAATCTTACTTAGCCCAGACGTGCCAGGAGCCAAACCTGGCTCTCCTAACATTTATTCCCTCTTGTCAAACTAGTCTTCGTCAGTATTGGGGGCTGTGTTTGGTTCCAGTAATGAGTCCTGTGTCACTCCCTGTTCAATGTATTCTTCCTTATCAGAACTGTGCATATGCAACTCTAATCAACAATAACAAGGAAAGGACGACTCCAGATGTGTTTAGTTCATAGTGCTAATGATTAAAGCTGCACTAACATCCATAATTCAAACATACACAAAGCAAATTCGCCTGCCTGCCACTCTGCTGCATAGCATCCCTCTGCTAAAACCTTTCCCCCAAAACACACACATGCACATAGAATAGAATGTGCCCAAAGCTCCATGTGGAATTTGGAGGTGATCACACGTCTATTGTGCACTATATGCCATCGTAATCAAAGGAGGAATTTGTTAATCTATGAATTGCAGCTGGTTGTTAGTCGCCGTGTTGCAAAGCCCCTCCTGAGGAGTGGCTTTGACTGAGTGGTCCACATATTGCTCAATATTTAACAATGTCCTTAAAAAAAGGCAAATTATGTTGTAAAAGCCTATATTTAATGTTATTGTTTTCCAGTTCACCACTATTTTCCTTTAGTGGTAATAAGAGGGCCTTTGTGCTTCTTCTCACATAGCAAGTGACATTTTATTTGAACAAAGATACAACAAACATTAATGAAATGAAGACATATGTTTAGAAAAAGATATCAGTAAAAGCTGCAGTAGGTAACATTGGGGTAAACATAAATTACTTTTATTTGTTGTATTTGGAAAAAAATGCCATAGTACCCTGAGACAGCTGTTAGGAAGTGATGTGGTCTGAGAGTATCACAAGATCTCTGTGCTCTCCCATCATGCCTCTGTATTCAGGACTGGTAAAAATCTCATTGCTCCCTTTATCTTTGCCCAATCAGTGATGCTCTCTGTACTCTCTGTCCTCACTGATTGGTCTACGCTGTGCTTCTTAGGTGATGTAGGTACTTGATGATCAGCAATTCGTGCCTTACACTCTGACTCGCCTCTACCGACAACAGTGTCTGCAAGCGATATTGTCGGTCGGTTTGAGCTGAGATGGACGAGTTTACTCCGCTGCAAATTTCCCTGCAAACATTTTATCTCGGTTCAAACTGGACCTAAAAGAAAGAGCAACAATAAATGAATTGAAGCGTGAGCCAGCACAGATGGCCACAGCAGAGTTGCTTCCCGAAGAGTCTTATGCTACAGCTAACGTTAGCTTGGTAACTCATTAGCAGAAGTTACCGACTGCAACTTTAGGATTGAAAAAGCAAACAGTGCTACAGATTTCATGCCTAAAAAAGGAGTCTAATTTGTCTGTCTTTGTTCCTCTTTAGTTTGGGAATGAGGCTCAGCAGTTGGAGTGGGCTAAGCGAGAGAGTGAGCGAGCAGAGCGTGAACGACTGAAGAGGCTTCGACAGCAGGAACAGGAAGACCTGGAGCTGGCCATCGCGCTCAGCAAGGCTGAGATGTCCAATGCATGACCTGAGACCCACATCACACACAAATACACACACAGCGGGTACACAGGTTAACATGCAAACAAACATTGCTGACACAAAGCACATCACTGGACTCACTCTCAAGTGTCCGTACAAAATCTGGTCCACATATATGCAGCATCTGTACATCCACTTTTTACATTCTCCCACACTCTGGCCACTGACTGCATGTAAAAACAGTACAACAAAATTGGGGGCCAGGAAATCCTGACTGCAAAGCTCACCTGACAGAAACTGAAGGATGAAGAAAGAAATGAGGAGGAGGGGGCATAAGGGGCTTGAGAACAAACGGATGCACTGTTTATATGCACCATAGTGGCTGGACAGTGACGTGATGGATCCATTCACTTGACTGAGCAAACAGGCTCACCATTGCTGATAGAGCGCCTCGACAGTTGGAATTTCAGTGTTTTGTTGTTTTCCTCCACCTTCACTCACAGGGTGGGAAGCTGGACCGTACTGACCTGCTAACAAAACGGTTGCTATGAGTAGCAGAGGGTGAATACTGATGTTTTTCTTCACTTCTAACATGCAGTTAACACTAAAATTCAAACTGCCATGGTAATTCTTAAAAGGGATTTTGTCCTCATATATATAAGGGTGACATGAATATATGACTGAGCTACTGATAGTGTAAATTGTGTCAGTAATTAGTGTAGAGTCCTGGTAAGAAAATGCTAAAGAATGAGGTAGTAGTTAGGTATTTGTTTATTAAGAAGCATATCAAGAAGCCTTGAAAAAATTGTATTTTTTTAAGGAAATGCTGTCACTTACCCAGACTGAGATAAGAAGTGAGAGGGCTCGTATTAGTTTTTCTTCACTTCTGCTGGAGGCATGTGAAGACTGACAAACCCGACTGCATGTACACAAACAAATCTGATATTGATCTAATCTGATTTTGGGTGTGTTGAACCACATTTCCCCAAAATATTAGTTTTTCTTTTTAAATTAATTGCACACCAGGGTTTCCCATGAGATTAGAGACTTTAACCTGAAGTACATACAAGGCTGGGCTGTAAACCAGGCGGCCCGCAGGCTCTAGGTTCACTGTTGAACCACTGTGACCTACATCACAGGTCTCCTTGTGAATATGCTGTGCACCACTAGAGCGCATTATAAACTGAAATGATAGCAGCCTGAAGGTGCTGCTGAGTCCTTACCTGTTCATGAGATCTTGTGCTGTAAAGGACCAGAGTTCAAATGGTTTAATGAGCCAGTGTCCTTCAAACTAAGCACTCCTGCTTTGTAACGCAGGCATTATGGCTCTGAGCTCAGCCTCAGTAGTGTCACAACGGCATTGTCAGGGCTCAGATTCACAAACTCAAAAATGTCTCTTTACATGTCCATGACATGTAAAGAGACTTTCATGTGCAACTTCAAGGCCTTTATTATTTGTTCATTTTGTGTTTGCGTGGTGCATCATTCTTAATGGGATACGGCAACTTTTTTTTCTTTATATTTGCCTCCCTCCCGAGTTTCAGACCAGAGGATAGACACCGTTCTTTGGACTGGGCGTGCAGTAACAGGGAAGAGACGGGCAGAGCTCACCGCTAATTAGCTTAGTTCAAATGCTGGTGGTCAGTTCATGGCGTAATGTTATTTTTCCACTCAGATTAGCACCTTATGAAATTATAGGATCAAATATATACAGGAGATAAATGGCAGGGTGCCAGTTAACAGCGGAACAAGAAGAAATACATAAAGCATCACATAAAGTCCTAGTATGAGTCTAAAGAAAACATAACGTGGTAAATAAAGTCACAAAAAACACACACAACCATTTAAAAGTTGTCGGAAAGTTTATCTGATGACTTTTGGCTGATGACTTTTTCCAGCTAGCGCTTTCCATTGACTGCCAGTATTTGAGCTAAGCTAATTAGCAGTGGGCAAGCCCTGCCCATGTCTTCCTTGTTACTGCACGCACAGTTGAATGAACGGTATCTATCTTCCTGTCTGGAACTCGAGGGACTCAAATAACAAAAAGAAAAAAAAGTTGACGTATACCTTTAAATAAATGTGTGCTTAAACAAATGACCACAAATGAATATTAACCAGTAATGAATACATGCATAATGAACACAAAGCAGGAGAAACGGGGAGTCAGTAGCTGCTCCATGTTCTGCTCCACAATCTGTTTTTCAGCTTTCGGGTTTGTGATTGTTATTCAGGAGGGATTCTCCCCTTCTCTGGCCCAGTGGCTCCTTGTGTGGGGAAAAAAAAAAAAAAAAACACTTATCAGCAGCATTAGTCAGATGTGTTCACATTTTCACCCTTTCACATTATGGGAGGAAGGAAAAAACAACTGCTCTTCAACTGCGTTTATCTCAAATCTGATAAAGATCTGTGACACTGGTTCCCTCTAATGTGACAAACACCTGACGAATGAAAAAAACTGTTTGAAATGTCAACCAATCCTGCCGCAGGACTGTAACAAACTGTACAGAAATGTTCTCTTTGTCCATGAGTACTGTTGAGAGTTTGTTGTGATGACCTGCATTACTCTCTCTCTCCCTCTGTCCAGTGTATATAGATAAAAAGCTAACTATGCCTCTTCTCGATAGCTGTGCTCTGATCCTGATGCTGTGATGTCACACAACATCCAACAAATGAAAGGCAAGATACGGGAATTCATTTTCTACATTCGACCTTGTTTAATTTTAAGAGAGCGAGGATTTTAGCACAATTTTTAATTCATCCACGTTTTTGTTTTGTTTTTGTTTTTATCTTTTTTTTTTTACGTTTTTTTTAAGTACCTCCAAAATGATGTAGTTGTTTTGTGCTATAATGTATAGTTGAGTTGTAGTCACTCAAGTGCTCCACAGACCAGTATGCAGGAGTTGCAGAGTGATTGGAAAAGTGTGGCTGAAGTCAGGTTTCATCAGGCTGGAAATCGTGCTTTTTCTGATGTGTCGTAGTTTGATGTTCCAACCTGGACTGAACCACTCACCTGACCGTATGGAAGGCGTCACTTTTGCCTGAAGTGGTGGCCACCATGAAATCTAAATAAGATAGAGAGACTGAGGACAAATGTGGAATTTGATTGAATTTGGACTTCAAAACAAAACAGATTCTCCTGAACAAATTTTCAGGAGACTTTCTTTTTCACCCAGAGGCCGTCGGTTGTGGTTTCAGTCTCATGTTGTGTTTTATATGTGCTGTGTGTCCATGACCAGTCATATGCTTCAGTCAGTGTTTTGCCACATGCACGCACTGCAGCTGGATTCTGCTCCGAGTACATATGTTCGCCTAAATGATACTTTAAAGGCTGACATGAGGAATTCTCATTTTTCATCACTGAGGGTTGGGAATTATGGGGGGGAACAAGTCGGCTTACACTCGGCTGAGTTAAAATGAAGCTTGATGACATTGTTAGCGTTCATTCTTGAAACCAGTCGTAACTACATACTTGGCCTCTCTTACTTTGGTCCCATGACCATCATAACTAGGTAGTACAGTGCTGGATGTCCTCTGATGGAACTTGAACATGTCAGTCACACTGACTCTGTTAATTCAATTTGTGACGGGAAGAGTTTTGAGAGCACAAACTCACCTCAACTTTAGAGGCAGAAAGGCAGATAAATAAAACAAAAACTTGTTTTGAAAAATTGAGGAAGGCCAGGATTTCTTTGTTGTTACCCAGTAGGAGTCTGCCCAACTGGAGTGCACTTAGTGTTGTCACTGGTGGCCGAATATAGGTCATTTTAGGGTGTTTCCACATTAGGCTCGATTGTTCAGTACCATGCCCGAGCACGGTTGCTCCTCCCCTCTCCCACCCAGCCCGCTTTCACGTTAGTAACGTTGTTCCGTGCGCTTGCGTATGTAGACGGTCCGTGTCAGTAGGTGGTGGCATTACACTCAAAGAAGAAGAATAAGCAACTTTTTTTTTCAAGCTAACATAATGGACAAAGCAGTCTCAGTCACGGATTGTGAAACGTCCCTGAGCACGGAACGTTTGTGTTCACACTAATCAAATGAACTGGACTTTGGGGTCAAGCGTGCTCGGATCTGGACCCCTCAAGTGAAACCACCCTGATTACTTTGTGTGCAGCTTTGAGCAAACTGCTGATGAGTAAGATTCCTATCAGGGTTACAGATGTGGATGAGATGTGCCACTGTTGTTTTTCATTTTACATTGTTTACAATGACTTTAAAGGAAGTCATCTCTAAGAAAATCTCATTTTTTCTTATTTTATAGCTTTTCTGATTCGTTACATTTTGCCTTAAATGTTTCTAATTTGGTTGGCCTCAATCAGGGAGAGTATATACTCTCAAGATTCTTCCCGTTGCTCTAGAATCCATCAGATATCCATCCATCAACTGTAATATATAGTATTATGGTCTTGGGTCAGGGCTACTGGATACTTTCTAATCTTATAAATTCAATAGTCAACCACGAAGTGGGTCTGCACACTTGGTGTTGAGAAACCAGAGCCTCGGAATGAGGCTTTGACTGGTACTAGAAGGTGACGATGATGATGTCATTTGGTGTTACATTTGTTTCACCAGTCACCATATTAAATGAAATGATGGTAACGAGAGGGCCAGTAGCGTGAAAAAGTCAGACAAGACTTTTCCCCTCAGATGCACGTGTGTGACTGCATTCCTCGGGGTAAAAATATTAAAAATCCATGTAATGTGAATTCACCTGAATTGGACAGAAATGTCAGCGTTGAATCTGACGTGCAGCCGTTAACTCTGAGCTGCCGCTCCCTGCCATTTTTGTCTTGTTTACATATCATGTTTATTTACTTTTCTGTAGCTGTTGTAACATGTAGCTGGAGGGGAGCAGGGTCCCTGCGGTGAGCTACTCTGAGCTGTACATGACTCCTGACCAACTCCATCTACCTCTGAGCCATTACAGGCATTTTGAATGTTTGCCATGTTCCTGTCACATTGTAGTGTAAATTAGGGATGCACGATATTCGATTTTTTTGCCGATATCCGATATGCCAATATTTCACAATTCATTTGGCTGATAATCGATACTGATATATATGTACATGTTTTCCCCACACCTAATTGCACAGACCTTCAGCTCTCTTCTGTCATGGAATTTACATACAGTATTATACATACTCTAACCATGTTGGCCTGCTGGTAAATGTAGGCATAAAATAAAAAGCTTAAAATGACATAATATTCATTCCTTGCGCAAAAGAAGAAAAAGACTTGAACTTACATTATGTAAAACATGTCATATTTATTTATGATAAGTGCTTTTAAACAAAACAAGTGGACACATTCTACTTGAAACTGGATGATGCTCTCCCTGAGACAATCAGAACAAAACCCACAACCAGGGCAGATTTGTAAGTAAACAGAATGTCTGTCCGCAGGGAAAATGGAAACATGGTGTTGACTCGGATGTTTAAGAAAGAAAACAGCAGCCTATTATTTTATTGGTGGATATCGGTGTGCTGGCCGGTAGCTGGAAGTTAATTTTGAAGCCAATATCAGCCGATACTGATGATGTCTCAATAATATCGTGCATCCCTAGTGAAAATTTATCTGATCTGACAGTTACTGTTTTCATTCCTCATTGAAGCCAAAGGGTGTTGGTTGCTGACATCTAACAAGCTAGCTTGTTTTCACCTGTTGACCATTAGTTTTGATAAAGTATGCAACCCTTACTAACACTTTACTTTGCTAACCAAAGTACAGGACTGCTGTCACACTGTATGTTTCTTATTTTCAGTTCAATGAAAAAAAGATAATAGTCATTCTCTTCCCAACTCCTGTTCCCATTTTTGTGTTTGGATCCCAATGAGAGAAAATGTACATTTTAAAAAGCTACAAATTATATAGCACAGGCCTAGTACTTTTTTTAAAAAGGCACAGCTATGTCTTTAAAATAGCTGGACACTGTAATTTTTGGTGTTATGCTAATGCTTAGATAAACATTACACGGTGTAACATGCTGCTTGCTGCCATTCAAAAGCCTAGTTTGTTTCCAGCTGTTAACCATTACATTAATATGGAATGCCATCGTTAAGAAAGTCATTTCCAGTTAGCTAGATGGCCGCCAACATATTCACAACAATGTGACAGACCCCTTGCGCAGCAAAAAGACTAATATTCAAAATGTTGAAGGGTCCCTTTAGGTTGGGTCTTGGATGGTTCAGCTGCATTTTGACTTTTGGTACTGATGTCAAAACTTTTTTTTTTTCTCCCTTAAAAATCTCTTTGCTTAAAACAAAATAAGTCAATGTTTGGAAATGATTCATGTACGTGCTGATTTTAATTAGTCCAAAAGTTTGTGAAAAAGAATTACATGTAGAAAGACCTAAGGTACAGTATTAGAATCTGACTGAAGATTTGATGACAAGTTATGGTACTTTTTGCTTCTTTCTAGTCCAGACACGGCTCAGTTGGTAACAAGTATTGAAACTTGATACCCGGCCTGCTATGAACTGTGACGCTGCGTGTTCCTCGTGTGGCTCTGTCCACCTCCCTCTCACCTCAGCACATCTCCAGTGAACTGCTTCGAGTCGTGAGCTCCACACCGCTACATCATTCATACTGTATTTGTCATCTTATATATCCATTGTGCAATAGATAATGTTTATTTTTATTGTTGTTTTGTGTATCCTGCCAGTCTGATGTTTTTGATATGTAGCGTAAGTTTTTAATATGATTATTTATAAACCCTGGAACAACCCACTCCTCTGGCCGCGTTTGTAGACGAAGTTCACGCTTTGATTTCATTCCACTCGCTGCGAAATCTACAAACCTGTAACTCCAAAATGTTTTTATCTGTTGCAAGGAAAGAAGATAGCAAGACAAAGTTTCTTACACAATACATTTCAGTTATCTGAAATGTTAGCAAATAGAAAAGAAATCTTTTAAAGACAACAGCTGAAATTTGAGATTTTCTTTTTCTCTCATGTCTTTTCTTGTTTTAATATTTATTTGATTTTTCTGTAATTGGTGGGTGTTTCTGTTGCCAATTCTGTCTTTACTGACATACTGTTTGAAATAGTGAGCAGTCAGAACAAATTTTGGTGGTACTTATTTCATTCTTAATTCACTTTACTTTGTTCTTCTCTCAAGCTTGGACTTCAACTGCTCTTCCTCCCATGTGAGCAAAACAATCTGAGCTGTCTTTATTTTAGATGCATACAAGTTGTAAACAGTCTGCATAGTATCATGTCTGTTACAGTATATTTGTCCTAAAAAAAAAAAAGTGACAGTGAAGAAGAAAAGTAAACTTGATAAGGAACCATTTGGAGAATTGCTCGGAATTACTCTAAGAGCTGATAAGAGAACAGACACGTTTATTTTGAAAGGGTGATCCTCTTTACATGGTCTGTATTGTTTACTAGAATAAACATTTCAGTTACATGAGAATGGACTGCTGCTTGATTTGTCACAGGTCAAAGACCAACACATCAGTAAAGTTCAACTCTAAAAGAGACGTGAAAGACTTTGAGTTGAGTACTATGAAATACATTTGATAGATATGGTGAAATATTAATTGATGGGTGAAAAGATTTTAGGATGCTCCCAAAGCAGGCTTAAAAAAGTAAAGATCAAGCTTGAAGCTGCCAAAATATCCTGATCTGTATAACCTTAAAGAGTTAGAACTCAAAGTCTGAATCATAAATTTCCCATGATGCATCTCAGTATCTTTACATTTGACCCACTCTTTGTCATTTCTCCATCTTGTGCCTCATGTATCCTCTCTCCATTCCCCTGCCAGTGAACTTTCAAAAGATCCAACTATATCTGTCTCACTTTGTTAAATGCAGGTTGCCTTAACTCCCCTTTCTTTTGTCTCTTACTGGGCTCTTTTGGTCACATCTCAGGTGGGAGGGACTCAGATGTAAGTGAAGGAGTCAGGATGTGCCAACTAAGAAATGAGGGAAGCTGCATGTCTTTAAAAAAGGCATATTATACTCATTTTTGGGTCTTTGATTTTGATTCTGCACTCTTATAGAGCAGCTAGACACAACTAACCAAACAGTGAAGTCTGTAGATCTTCAGAAAACTGTGACTCACATTTTCTTGTATTTTCTGCGTTCTGTCAGAACGGTCTGTGTTGGTTCCTCCTCCGCCTTTCCGTCAAGCGTGCCTCCTCACTCGGCTGTACTCACAACTCCTTTACTGACGCAAAATAAACACAGGACACTGATAAAATGTTACTTACAGCTTGCGCTTCTCACTCTTCAACACAACAAAGTAACACGGGAACAGAGCAGTTTAAGAGCAGTTTAGCCATTCGCCCAGTTCGTGTACTCATGTTGAGGAAGTAAATCTACACGGAATAAATCCAAAAGAAACAGGAAGGTTATCAAGTTTTGCCTGGTGCTTGCCTCTTATTGGTGCCACCTCGAACAAAGTCTTGACAGTAATCACTGCATCATGCAGCAGTGGGTGGAGCGCGGGAGGGGGCAGGCACAGTGCTGTGTGCACAAGCTGGCATGCCCATATAAAGAATTCTAGCTCACATTAACGTCACAGGAAAAACACTGAGAAAAAAAGATTACTGAAACACAGGGTGCAGAGGCAACCAAAACAGCATGCAGCCCCCCCCCCCATGCATTTACCTCATATTGTGACGCTTTGACATCATTTAACACGAGTATTTGACACTGTATCAACATTTATAGGTCAGAAAAGACCAAAAACATAAAAGCTGTCCTTTAAAACTCCACACTTCTGGTTTTGCAGAAAAGACTCTGCGTCATAGGCTTTTAGTTTGCAGGCCCAAACTGTTATGACTCTTATGACTGATATTTTTGTAGGCTTGAAAAAGCTCCTGCTGAGCCACAGAAGTTTTCAGAGGCTAAGGGCTTTTTAACTGCTGTCCAGCTCAAGTCTCAGTCTGATCCAAACCTGTAGGTGTAGAGAGAATGTGTGGAGGCTGTAAGTCCTGTTCCTTATAGGGACCTGCTGATGTTAACACATGAATAAAACAAACACATGAAATGAATGAAGGGTATATACATGTTACTAACATAATCCAGCTCTGTTCCAAGTGGAAGGTTAGAAAGTGCTAATCCACACAATGGAAACAGCCAATGGCACAATAATCAGCTGAATAGTAGTTTGTTGTTTGTTGTTTGTTTTTTTAATTTACTCGCATACTGAAAAGTGTAAGATTTCACCACATGCTGTCACACCTTGTGACAAATTATGGATATTTTGCAGTGCTATTTATACTGTTGTCATTGTTGTAACTAAATTCCACTACAAATACACAGAAACAGAACAAGATAAAAACACAATGACATTTGTGCAAGAAAGATTTCTGTCAGCATCCAAGGCAGTTCTGTTACTATCATATATCAGACTTAACAAATTTCAACAGATTGTATAAAATGATGATTGTAAGAGCCATTTTTGGGTTATGTGTGTATTTGGTTTTGTTTTGGGTTTTTTTTGTTCATTACCTGGAGGCCAGAATAGGTGGCGCTCTGTACTGTGGACTGCGGAGAGGTTAAATGCAGCCA
>JAQLOL010000020.1:405684-420151 GCA_029783665.1 Naso thynnoides | reverse complement strand
CGTCAGATATTTAAGTTTCTAGCAGCAGCACCTCAGTGGCTTAGGTTCGTTTGTTGTTTTATTAAGAACAAGTCACAATAATGATCACAGTTGACTTCACTGTGAACAACATTAGGACAACAAGTTAAAGTTAAAAGATTATTTAAGTTTACTAGACCTCGGTTCTTATTGTCATAGTTTGGGTCATTATTTCTGGGAATTTGGGGATTCAGAAAAAATCTGACAGGCTGGAAATAAACCTGCAGGTTAGTCAAACGTATTTGAAAGCAGCAATAAAAATTAATATTATCACTCTGATCAATCACAGTTAACAGACTAGTTCAGCTTTTGGCCAGAGAGCTCCAGGGGCCCTGAAAGCTAAGCTTGTGCTAATATAAAATTTACGATTTGTTTGGGCAAGTGCATCAATAAAGAACTTTAGTACCAGTAACTGACATGATAAGGACTTTAACGTAAATCATATCTGATCTCTTCAGGCCCTGTCTTGCGGATCCCTGGGCTAACATTCTGTTTGTTAATTTAACAGTTAAGCTATATTTTCTCATGCATGATCTGAATCCTGTGTAAGAGAATTGTCCATAGTGCAAGAACTTCAGTCCTTATTTGACTTTAATTTACCTTAATGAATTTTTATTCAACCCCCTGGATTAGCCCAAAGTAACTCACTCTGTGTGCTCAGTCTTCAATTATAGAAGTGGAAACTGAACCCTTGACTTGAGAACATAACCTCTCCTTAAAGGGCAACTCAGCCAATTTGCAACCTTATCTCTGGCCAAATTAGGGATATCATGTGAAACTCAACAATATTTTTTTTTCTTTCAGTGTTTTCTGTGTCTCTGAGACACATCTTAAAAGAAAACATTGATGTCACTGGTTCCACTACAACCTGTTTACTCCTCAGCTTTCCCCTTGCACTCCAGGCGAGCCAGCGTCATGTGTATTTTGAGAGGATTTTATTGCTTTGGCGGACTGAAAACCTCTCGTTTTAAACAAATGTTCCGATGCAACGGACACCAACCTTGGAAACGTGGCAAGTACTGTTTTTTTTTTGTGATGCAATGCATCCTGGTACACTTAGGCCCTCCAAGAACAGGACAAACTCAGATTTCTCTCAGTATAGCACAAACTGAGGACTTTATTGCTTCAGTTGACAAGAATTGCATAACTGACCAGTTTCTTTGTGTCAGAAATGTTTGATCTTGAAGAAGGCCTGACAACCGAAATGCCATAATAAAAGAACTACATATGGAGCCAGAGTGTGCAACACTTTTATTTTATGGTTAAGTCTGCTTCCAGTGATCAGCACCTCGTCACAAGTCCGGCTGTGCGTTACTCTACTGAACAGTTACCATCAACTCTGACTGGACATCAACATGAAAAGTGGTGGATTTTACCTTTACTGGTAGCTACAGGCTTGATTCTGGTGATGTCTCTGTGTTCCCAGGTACGAAGTTATTTTGATATATATGGTGTTTTCAAAGCCAAAACACGACTGACAGAACAACAGGAAAAACATCCATTTTGTCACTAACCAGAATGATCCTCAGTAAGGATCCACTGTGCTCTTGCAGTTACTTGTCGTAACAAAAACTCTATAGACATCCTGTTCTCTGGCAAACACTGAAGCAGACAAGGCCTTGAAAAGAGCCTAAACACAACCTGCAGTAACAAGCCATTCCTCAGACAGCCGTGATGTGAAGTGAAATTACACTACGATACATTTCAAGGACACAGCTGTGTAGGGTGAAATGAACACTGTGCAAACACAGCAAACATTTCTGCACATATTACCTGAAACTTAAAAAACCCTGCCATGTTATCAAATGCTAATCGTCCCCATATGGAATAACAGGAAATTCCTTGCTAGGTTTGTGTTTACCCTATGGTAATGGAGAGAAGGAAATGAAAATCCAATTGGCTTCGACTGGGAATGTTGGTCAGAGAGAACTGGAGGATAAACGGTTTGCCCTTATATAATTAAGTATCTCTCTCCTGATGCTTTAGTATCCTCTGACTAGTGTGATTTCCATTTCAGTCACATCTGCATTGCTAAACTTTGCTGTTCTGTGATTTTCAACCTGAAAACACACATACTTTGGATTCTTGGAAATAAACACAATAATAAATATGAACACGAGTCATGTAATTTGTCGTAATTTTTCAGCCTTTGTGCTTAGTAAATATTTCAATTCCTGAATAAATTCTCCACAAATCTATCAATTGTGTATCCTAAGTTTTTTTCTAAAAATGAAGTGTTTCACTCTGCTGAAACTGGGCTCTTTACTGTGGGTGCCATCAGTGACACTGTTTTCAGTCAACAGCTGTGTAACGTCTGAGCTTGGTTAGAGCCCATCCAAAGGGCCAAAGGTCAAAAGCACAAGTGACACGTAGACTGGGATGCAAACTGGGAACCTCTCGTGACACAGGCAGCTGAAGGGCCAGACCTGCTACTATTGTCATTTCAGTCCAAAACCACATCTACTGAAGTCATTTTACAGAACAATGCAAGATAGGAATCCATTTCTAAATCTCATTAAACAATATAATATAGGCCAGTGGTTTTAAAAAAAAAACACTAAAAGAGCATTATTTAGAAAGAAACCTTGGTAACTGATAACGTTCTTTAGTCAGTAAGTGACATGGGAAAACTGCTCTTGTTCATTTTACCCTCAGTCATAATTTTCTCTGCGTCTGTGGAAACCTAATCTGGCTGTCCCAACAGTTCCAGATCTGTTTGAGACACATTCATATCTGACTTCAAAAATATTTGATTTCATCTGTTGACAAAGAGGTTGACAGGCAGATTAATCACACTCACTGGCAGAGAAACACCCTGATTTTGTAAGAGGACGTAAATCTACCCTTCCACACGGACAAGCAGAGTGTTTAGAGTCAACTTTGGCTGCAAACTCAAATATGTTCAGGTCAAAACCCGACTGAGGTAAATAATCTGGTGATGATTTAATCTGATAGTCCCTTGTTGACACTTTGTTGCATGTGAACAGTGTGTCACTTAATATTCAATAACACTTTCAACAGACAAGTAACGTGCGTTCAACCTACTGCCGGCTGATTGTAAGATTCATTTCAAATGTTCTACAGATTCGAAAAGGATCCGGCTGAAGTATCAGACAACATATTACCACACAGCACTTCAGTGTGAGACCTGCCCACCTGATGTCTTTCCCTAACGCCGACAAACAGTTTTGGTGACTAAACCTAAACATTTAATTTTTTTCAGAATATTGAACATGCGTGTCACATTACTGTTGGAATGGAGTTTAGAGACTTTTTGATGTTCTCCGCTGTCTCTCACTTTAATCGGATGGTCCTAACTAACGTCTACAAACAGGGTTGGAAAAGTGACTTTGGAAATGTAATAGGTTACAGATTACTAGTTACAAACGGCTAGGATGACAGGATGTTGAGGGACTGGATCACATCAGATGTTTCCTGCCGTTTCCAGTGTTGCTCCTGACCCAGCAGATGGCATCCTCCTCCCAAGAATAGCATTCCCAGTTTTCTTTGGACAGTGCTTTGCACCAGTGACTTGTATGTTTCCCAAGCAGCTGATCAAGTTCACAATTTCACTTAAGTTCACCACAAAAGTGTCTGTCCGATGAAAACTACCTCAAGTCTCCTCATTTACTTTTCTGATAAAGAATCAGTTGTCACAGAACAGGATTGCTACGCTCTGTTTCACCGTCAAAATAAGCAAGACAGCATCTGCGTGTGTGATTTACGAAATAACATCAGGATGACCTTAAGATGTTTCACAGCGTTTCACAGGGTTTCAAATGCAAATGTTTGATTGTCTAAATCCTGAGTGGCCTTTTGACCTCCCTGACGGGGAACACTGCTGGTCTTCACTTCTCTGGTATCAGTTTCATGCACACACATATGGTTTATGGGGTATGTTCTGTTCTGTTGGAGTTGGAGAAGAATATGCTGTTCAACACTCTGGAGGGGAGTTCCTCTGAGATAACTGTTGCACAAGAGCTTGTGTGAGCATGTTTACAACCTTTTGTTAACTGAAAATATTGGTCTTGGAGAACATGCTAGGTGGGAGAATCAGTGCAAAAGTGCGTTATTGCATTGGAAAAGGAAAAAAAGACTTTTTCGAATTCCATATTTGAATGTTATCCCTCTGGTTTATAGAGTGGTGGCAGGGGAGTTGCTGAGCTGAGCGTTAGTGTGGCCTTCACTGAAAGTTTGTAATGATTTAAATGCAGTCAGATAAAAGGATCTTTACATGTTTTAGTATCTCAATCAAGTGAACTGAGATGTTTAACAGCAGGGAGCAGTTCTGGAAAAATGTTTTCCTGCACAGATGAAGCAACAACAGACACTAGCAGAGACGACAGTAAATGGTGAGTGTGACAGAGATTAGGTTAGAGTATTTCTTTCACCTGCTCACTGTGCTGAATCAAAGATGGCTTCAGTAGAGAAAAATTGTGATGTGCAATTTTGTCAAGCTCTGATATAATATCTGCTGTCTACATTAGTGAGGTTTTCTGATGGAGTTATTTGGCTACTCTATGCTTACCTTTACTTCTCCATCATTAGTCTTTGTTTGTGCTGATCATTGCATTGAAAAACAAATTACAAAATTCAACAGAATTAGACAAAAAGGTGTATCAGTTACTCTGGATTATCACAGACCCTGATTATGCAAAAAATGGAAAATGCCCTTCATGCAGATGATGCATTACAACTTGTTCAACATCTGCTGTATCGCTGGGAATTTGACACCTTCAGACAATGTCCTTTTCCTCAAGATAAAAGGCCATTTTAACAGTGATGATGACAGGAAGTAGAGCGTTTTGTCTACTTATTACAAGGTTTTAGGTTCAATCCCCATCTCCTCCCACCTCTCCAATCTGAACAATGAATTGCAAGATAGTTGTTCCATTGGTGTGTGAATGTTTGTGAGTCCCTGATCAACATCCATCCATCTATCTATCTATCTATCTATCTATCTATCTATCTATCTATCTATCTATCTATCTTTTGTTGGTCAATTCATTGTATAATGACAAAGCTGCATTATCTGCTTTACCTTTTTGTGCTGCATTATATATGGATGCCTTAAGTTAAGTGTTACCTATGATAGCATCACACATACACAGTATAATTTCTAAAGCTTCACTGACTAGAAGTTGCATGTTTCCAGAAAGTAGAATAGATGTCTTGTGCATCATTTTATGCAAATTCAACCTGACATTTTTTAAACTCACGGCTGCATTTCTGAGAGAGCATGCAGAAATCAGCATGCAAACGATCTGACCCCCTCAGCAGGTTCCCACGCTCTGAGGTGGCAGCCACTTGCCTGCAACCAACTGAAAAAGTGAAATGAAAAAGTTAGATTTTTCACTTGAGTAAATGTACCAATGATAGAAACTGGGGTTCCTCTTTTCTTAGGGCTGGCAGGGAGCCATCCTGAAGATGACACCGAAATTTATGGCCTCTCACAACCAAAAATAGACACAGGCCTTTTGACTGCTGCACAAATGCAACTGTGAAAAGGAGACACGGTGTAAAGTTTTATGATCGTCTTTGTTTGCTCGTCAGTGCAGGTAAAATACTTGGTGTGTGCATGAATGCTACATGGAAAAGGTCATGCTTGCAGATAATGGATAATTCTAGCTCATTATATTCCTGAATTTCTAAGTGTTGACCATTGTTTCTGTATTTTATCATAAATACAAACTTTGATTGTTGCTTGCAATTATACAACAGTTAGTTCCTATTGAGCAATTTGATTGGACAAGAGGCATTCCATGAGTGCTGATATAGACTACAACAGTACTGGGACTTTTAATTTTATGTATTAATCCACTTAACAGGTGTTCTAATCACTAACTGTTGGTTGCTAAGTTATTTTGTAACAAAATGCACGGAAAAATGGACATTTTTCCAGACTGTCTTCAGAGAAGGATGAAAAGAAACAAGCAAGATAGTAAAGTGTTGGGCCCTTCTGTAACTTCTAGAATAAGCTAATGTGCAGGTACATGCTAATTGTTCGTGTTACTTAGCAACAGTCCTGTACCAGTCCAGTTGCAGAACTATTTGTGCTGGCGGAGTCAAATAAATGTATGAAATTAACAAACAAATCATAATCTGTTTTTGCTTATTACTGTCTACTAAATGGAGTTTGTAGAACTGTTGTATAAAAGTAATATCACATTCGAGGTCATGCTGTTGTTCTGAATATCATCACTGGTGTAATGATCTGATGGTGATGTTGTAGAAACTGTACAAATGAGAAAAACAGCTTCTCCTCGAAGGCGTTCATGTCGTTGCACTTAGTTGTTCGTAAGGGGGACACAACAATGACAGAACTTGTTGTGTGAAGTATGAAAAAAGAAAGCTGGGGAGTTAAAACGCTGCCTACTTTCATATTTAAACACACAAGTGTTGCTGTCTGAATGTTTGTTTCAGACAGCTGCAAAAATCATGGGTCACCATAGGATATGAGATGCCAATACTGACTGATGATCCAAACACTTTATCTGAAGGACACAGAGGCCTTCCTCTGTGTTTTCAAGCCTGATATCGAAGTACACGGTGATTTAATGAGCCTCATCAGAGCTTTATTCTAAAGAGAGGGAGCTTTACTGTGCTGGAATGCATGCGGACATGCATACTCTTTCTTTATCTCCGCCTCGATTGTCTCCGTCAAGCACTTGTGAATCATTTCCATATTGTGGCTCTATGACTGACTCCTGATGTAACACAAAGTAATTCGACTCACAGGCCTGATGTTATCTTTGTTATCTAAACACTTACTTCTAGAAGAGTGGAAATCTGCCAACTCACAATTTAACGTCTTTTCTTAGGAATGAAATCATTACATGTGAAACAGGTTGCTGTCCAGACAGACAGTGTGCCACCACAGAAGTAAATCTCTTAAACTGTGACTGTTCAAATAAAAAAGGACAGAATTCTCCTCACATGCCTTTACAAAAATGTGTTTTCCTCCACATTCATCCCTACAAGAAGCCTGAAAACACTTTTCCTCAAAGCATATTTTTCTGAGGTTTTTTTCTCTTCTGAGCGTTCCTTTATCCCAACAGCCCTATTTATTTTTTTCAGACAGGATTTCTTTTTCCTTTTACCCCTCCATCCCTCCCACTCACTGTGGTTTGCCCCTATGCCCCGACATAGCCTCCATCTATATCGCGCCTCTGTAATTATGTCAATGTAATGTTTACATTTATAGACAACTGCCACAGTGCTCTGGCAGCCGCTCTGTCCCAGCTGGGAAGCGACAGTCTGATGCTGCAAGCCGACGCTCAGTGTTCTGGCCTGGATTGAACCAGCTTCCACGGGCGGCTCACCTTTCACTAAATCTCCAAAGCGTCACCTTAAGGATTAAAGCTGAGACATTCTACGTGTCTTGTCCACCCTTAAATCAGAACTGTCCTTCAGTTTAGATTATTTTGGTATGTGGTATCGGGGGCGGCAGGAGCTCAGGAGACCAAGCAGGTCATCTGCCTCCCAGAAGGTCGGTGGTTTGAGCCCCGACTCCTACTGTCTGCATGTAATGTGTTCAAGTCCCTAATGAGCAGGTTGGCAATTTATAGAGAAACTGTTTACCACAAGTGTGTGAATGTGTGAATACTGACTTGTGTTGTGGAGTGCTTTGGGTAGATTAGAAAAACAGGTAACACTTTCTATGAGGCCTGTCTCTATAATGTATCATAAAACATTATGAACACACTTATATTGCGTTATCGGTGGTTGTGGTTATGGTAAGGTTAGGGTTAACCCTAACCCTGTTTATAACTATGATTATAAAGCAGTATAGGCACATTGCAACACAATGTAAGTATGTTCATAATGCATTTTCGAAGGATGCTTTAAGTGTTACCGAAAACCACAACATAAATACAGTTCATTTAGCATCTTCAGAATTTGGAAATAAAATTCACTTAACCTCAGAGCCGGACTACAAGAGCGGAAAAACACATTTTTTTTTTGTTTCTTTTAATACCTTGTTCTAATGTTTAGCTTTTTTAAAAAATTACTGCTTACCTTCTCTGGAATATAAAAATTATTTCAGCATGAATAACATAAGTTGGAGCAAGAAGTTGGAAGCAGTGATGGCTTCATTTTAGGGCAGTGACACAAAATGTTTTGATTTCTTTACTCTTAACCACAAATCCCACATCAACACTTACTGCTGCTGATTGCGTATGTCTGTGGGTGGTTTAATCAGTATCATGTCCTCTTGTCAGACAGCTTCAATTTAACAGTTTTTCCATATTGATACAGTAAATTTTTTGGGTCAAAGGCCAGATCTGAGCTTTCAAACTGTGGACTTGTGTATGTGTGTTTTCACAGCGACATGTTTTACATATTTAACCCTCTATCCAAAACTTAGACAATCACAACCATGACTCAGCAATCATGTTCATTTAGTTTAATATGTACATTAAAATAAACTATTTTCATTATGTAAAAAAAGGATTCTATTAACAAGGCAGTACATTTCTTTTCTTCACAAACAAACAAGGCTTCGAGACTGCGGAGCCCTTCGTCAATCAGGTGGCGTTGAGATGGCGTGCACTTCTGAGACCTGCAAGACCCCGACTTCAAATGCTTACTGACAACAGAGTGATTCACAGACAAATTCTGTTCAAGCCTTCAAGGAGAACAGAACGAAAGGCAGTTTCAGAGCAAAACATTGTCTCAAAGCGTATTTCATGTGCTACTTACGCTTTGGAGAAAACAAAAACAAAAAAACTTTGATTCTCTTTAGCCAGTGGACGATAAGGCATTCGTAAGATGTGTAATAGTGTGTAACAGAAGGCACTAATGGTGAAAATACAGCACAAATGTCACTGCTAGTCTGCTTCCAGTTGCTTCAGTGGCATGTGCCTGACATGACGCGGAATGTTCCTTTTATCTGTTTTCCATACAGCATAAAAAACACTCCATACAAAAAGTAGTACCAGCTACATTGTTTTAAAAAAAAACAGAATCTGCAGAATTTTCTCATTTTTGCGGTCGTCTGTCACTTTTTTTTTTTAAACAAAAAACTTTAAATAGATATTCTTACAAAATACAATTTGAGGGCATCTCATCTGGATGCTCCTTTTGTCACAATGAAAACTCATTATAATAATCCAATAACATACCTATAGGTAGTACAGTGTAGTCAATAGTGGCCTCATAATACTGAATGGCAGTTTATGCTGTCATGGTTCCACTGTAGCTGCAAGAGGAACGTGTGTTTATATATTTGCATAGCATCGATCTACAGCCGATCACAGGATTATTACAGTTCGTTTTACTGGGTTGATGCGGTACTAAGAAGTTCTTGTCAGTTCCATTTTTGTCCATCGCGACTTCCCTCACATGTGCCTCTTCATGTGAAGCGCGAGGTGGTCGGACCTGGAGAAGGCCCGCTCGCACAGGTGACACTGGAACGGCCGCTGTCCGGTGTGCTTCCGGAAGTGACGCGTGAGCTCGTCGGAGCGAGCGAACTTCCAGCCACACCCTTCCCAGGTGCAGTGGTATGGTTTTTCTCCTGTGAACACAAAACGGAAGCCGCAGGTGACGTCATCGTCTACAGGTGGGTCATCATGACAGAAAGAATATATTAAGTCCGCAGGCAGGTCTTACCTGTATGTGTCCTGAGATGCGCCTTCAGGTGGGAGCTCTTGGTGTAGGTCTTCCCACAGCCGGTGAAAGTGCAGGTGTGCGTCGCGGTGCGTTTCCTCGGCCATGACCGTCGCCCCCTCTTCGGCTTGGGGTCTATCATCTCCAGCGGGGAGGAAGGCGGGGTCAGCAGGACCCGCTGGCCGCCAGCCGGCTGCTGCTGCATGCCCATGGCCGCTTCCTCCGCGAACATGCCGGGGAAGTGGTGATGACGGTGCGCCCCGTGAAAAGGGAGCTGCATCCCGGCGTGCGGGTGAGGGAATTCCCCGGTCGCGCAGCGGTTGTGCGCGTGGAACCTCTGCGGGAACGTCAGCGAGGTGGAGTTGCACATCTGGGACTGGTGGCACTCGGAGGTCCTCAGCTCGTCCGGGCTGAGCGGTGGCGTCAGGCTGCCCATCGCGCTCTGTGGGGAGTTTGCCAGCCGAGGCTGCTGCTCGTACAGCATCATGCAGGAGACGCTCCCCTCGTGCTTGACTTTGGTGCAGCTCTGAGGCACGAGGCCCACGGCAGGTCCGTACGTGTCCCTGGAGACTGGCTCCACTTTAATGTTCGGAGGCTCGGGGAATAAATCCTGAGTGGTCTGGAAAGGCGTCGAGCTGATCAGGAATCTGCCCTGGATGCTGGAGCTGTTCCCGGGTAGGAAGCTGGTATCCACGTCCGAGCGAAGGAGCTCCGCCATCAGGCTGCTGTAAGGTGGCGGTGGGCTGCTCATGTCCGTCACGGAAGTGTAACTGACAGGCTGCTGGGGCATCCCGCTGTGCTGCTGCTGCTGCTGCTGCTGATACACGGACGCCCCGTCCTCCTGGAGCCGATAGTGCGCTGTCCCACTCGCGTCGACCGGCGCACCGTCGGACGCAGCGGTGTTGGCGAGAATAAACTCAAGATCCAAGAACTTGCTCAGGTCCTCTTCGTCTTTTCTGCTGAGGCAGCTGCTGTCCATGTTGGGCGCAACGCTGCCTATGTCGCCCTTCCACCTCTGAGAAGCGAGGGCGAGAGAGAAGAACTGATTTCAAAATTTACAACCACACATTTTTTTCCACATACAGCAGTAGAGACAACTCGGAAAATACCTCGAAAGCAGCACATACAAGCGACGAGGGAAGCTCAGTCAGGTCACTATAGACTAAAAACACTTCAGTTTACCACAGTTGCGGGAGAAACTGAGTTGCGGTGTCGGAGCCTCGCAAAACTCCGCAGCTTTAAAAACTGCTTTGTCGAGCAGCAAAGCCTACAGCGTGTGCGTTACGATATGAGCGACTGATTACAAAAAGCAAGTAACTTAAGTAATAATGTAATGAAGTCGAAACATGGCATTCAGTCTGTGCTCAAAACAAGTGCATAAAGCCTAATGTTATATTAAAACAACTTACATCATCCCAGCTTTTCTCGTTTTGGTTGGCAAACGTAGAAATTGATGGTAATGAAGCTCCACTTAAGGCCATTTCCACGCGTTATTCAAAAGAAAAAGGCCGCTTCCTTCAATACTGGGGGAAAAAAACACCTCCCCTGCTTTCAAGGAAAACAGCAAAGTCCTCTGAGTGATTCTCCAGTAAAGTTACAAAGCTCGGTGAGTGTCTGCCGTCCGATGAGCTGCTGCCGCTCATATGCAGCTGCGCTGTGGAAGGCTCTGATTTTCTTCTGGGCTCAGTGTTGGTTCACAGCTCGGATCAGGAAGCGCGTCCAGGATGGGGACACTGCGCAACGGCCGGCCCACTAAATTTAGCCCTGGTATAAAAGTCCGAGTTTCTCCTCTGGTCAGAGACAGAGGGCTGACGGAGAGAGAGGAGGACTGGTGCTGAATTCTGCCCCTGCCCCGCTGCGGGCAGCTACTTAACCTTCTCAGCAGAGCCCGCCCATCAGTCAAACCTGGACGACAACTGACAGAGAGGGAGACCGCCCCCAGACAAACACGCTAAAAGACATAAAAGCAAGTAACTCGTTGTTGAAAGAGTGCAACGAAACGAAACCGAGAAAGGGCACACGGCCTTTACACACTGAGGAAGAGAGGTGCCACAGGTGGGCTGCGAATTTGAGCCATCGGTGCGCTTTTACGCATACAAATATTCACGCAATTTCCCGATACTGTTCCCAAACTGTTGCTTTATCCATTTATTTGTTTTGTGTGTGTGTGTGCGTGTGTGTTGCTGGACATATTACAGCATGCAAAACTGTTGGTGAAAAAAATCTCACCCTTAAACTCTTTCTCTCTCTCTGTCTGAGCCTGTAAGGGCTTTCAGTCGACTGCATAGGATCTGATTGTGTCTTTACAGAAAACAAACGAATACAACAACAACAACATCAGCAGCAACAACAAACCACTCATGTATCAGTTCCTCTTTGGCTGTCAAACCCAAAGCAGCCAGGGGAGTGTCTGCTTCAAGCGCCAGCCACACTTTTCTTCAACTGCTTCAAAAGGCTGTGAAGCCTCAGTGAGGTGATAATCTGCAGTCAGCAGGGTGTTTGCACAGAGAGCGAGGCCAATAAGCAAAAATCAAACTGCAGCTGTGCAGCAAACAGGTGAAACTGGAATTACTTTGTGTGCTCTTGAGTTGTGATGGATCAGCTTTATTCAGAAACTGTTGTCCCTGTTGGGGAAACAGTAAGAGTTGCAATGACACAGTTTGACAATTTTCAATTACAATTACAGGTGCTACACTGAAAACGCAAATATCAAGAGATGTATTTGAAATATTTAAATAGATTCACTGCAAATCAGACGTGAATGTTCATGATTGGATGATTGTTACTTATGCCACAGCTTTAGTGAAACAGCACTACACCTTGAAGGTTGTGAGAACATTAAGCTACTTTCTGTTTTATTGCTCATGTATCGCTCACTGCAGCATAAACATTTGCTCTCTCGCCTGTCCATGCGCTGTCCTCACTGTCCTCCATCAGTTTCATGTAAATAGGCACGGGGCCAGGGGGGAACTGGCCCTGTCTGAAATCTAATTGGCCCCTGAAGTGGCCCTATCCTGCTAGTAGTTTTAAAAAACAAACAGAAAAGTCACTTAACACTATACTAATGATTAAAAGCTTGGATATTAAAGTTGTGTTTGTGAGGGGGAGCTGGCAATTCTGATGTGAGTGAAAGCGGCAGATGCAGAAAACTGGTTATTCTGACGTGACTTGAATGTGCCAAATGCAACACTGCTCAAAGCTGCAGAGCTAGCACTAAACAAGGAATGAACTTAATGTGCACTGATGTCAGACGTGTAATTGGTTCCTCTGTGTAAATTGTGGCAGCTGGATGGCACCCGATTTAGAAAAATCCTAGATCTGCCACTGTGTGTAAATTTTGTTTTTCACTGAGCAAGAAAACAGATGGGTTTGTAGAGTGTGTGTCAATAGTGCGAGCTACGAAACATTCACATATGAAAATGTGTATTTCGTTTGTGGACACACATTATCTCAGATATTTCACATGTAATTTACGGATATCATGTCATTTTTTGTATTTAATTACGAGTTTGACCATGGAACCCAAACCTTACGGGACCATCACTGGGGATATAGAAACCTTAGAGACAGGCAAACGTATGAAATAGGGAATTTTGTTGCTGTATCACCATGCTAACGTTTTGCCGTTACCTGTTCTGCTCTGCCTGGCTCCTGTACTGTCCTGAGAGTGCTTACGTCACTTATTTCACTGTTATTAATGTCTTTGTTGTGGCCTGTTGTCATTTGTCTTTAAATTTTAGGTATCACCACACTGGTTTTAAAATATTTTGCTAAAGGACTGCATTCACCAGCTTCCTAAAAACTGACACATTCACAGAAATGATGACTAATGCGGCTCATAAAAAATCAGAGAGGTCAGAGGCCATAGGGCCTATGCAAGGGACCTCACCTTTTTTATATAAAAGAAAAAGCAAAATAATAAAAATGATCAACACAATTTAAAAAAAATAAATAAGTGAGTAGAAAATAGAGTGAAAAATGTTGATGGTTCCGCAGTTCAGGTTGCCCGACTGTTAAAAGTGGCTGTGCAGTGGTCAAACATTTCAGCAACAGTCATGTTATAAATAAGAATATTTACAATGTAAACCAAAAAAGGTAAAACATCAATAAAAGCTTTAGGATTTATGTCTCATACCATACACAGATAATTATTAATTAATTACCCATTTTGTCTTTTTTTCCGTGCCAGCAGTAATGTTTGTCATGCTGCCTGTCAGAAAATGTCCTGGACTGTATTTCACAGCTTTTTATTAGCAGAACATTTCACCCCACTCATCTCGTCTCCAGTGAGTCATTCACTGTCTTCTCCTTCCCAGAGCACGCTGATTGATGGCATAGTTATTGTCTATATGTAAGAGTTACTCATACTGTAACTGCATACATGCAGACGTTCCCCCTATGTGGCAGGATTGCTGTCATTCTGATGCTTCGTTTTACTGACCCTTAAGATATGAAGGGACAACAGAACAATAAAAACAATAACTCTCAGTGTTGTTATAGGTCTTTACAGCAGGGAAGTAGAGGTAAAAGTTGACATTGAAATCGTTTTACTTGTACATATTTTCTTTGCTAAAGCCAGATGGTTCTCTTGACAAGACCGAAGTTATTTTCTTTTATAGTCGCTGTGTGTTGAGTCTCAAATACCACTTGCAGGCCAAGCCTACAGCTGATGCAGAGAGCCCTCCTCGCCCTCGCCAAAGGCAGACCACGCTAGATAGTTTGCAATGGTGACACAGGGGAAAAATCCCCTTTAAAGTACATTCAGAACAGATTAAAAAAATTGTGGTGAATAGCAAGTTAACTATGGACAATCATGCAATTAACTGCATTAATTTTTATC
>JAQLOL010000020.1:385785-403417 GCA_029783665.1 Naso thynnoides | reverse complement strand
TGTAAGCGTGTTGCGCACCGCCCCATTTCGATGCATGTTAGCCGTTTTTGGGCTGCAACTTTGCTCCGGTCAAACCCAATACAGGTCGATGAGCGAAAAAAACTCTCTGGAGGTCTTCTTTGATGAGTGCCCGTTCAGAAAAAGACCCTTGGATCATTTTATGCCAGACTATCCCTTTAACAAAACACATTTACTCTACAAGTATCTCTTACAATTTAATAATTCATAAATCAAAATGAAATCACTTTGAGGAACCAGGAACTAAGCATAAGCCGACCATATGTTTGTAAGGAAAACTGTGGCCCTGAATTTGCTGCAACTTGTAAAACACTCTTAACCAATATTAAAAAAAACTAAAGAATTGTGATGAAATCCAGATTGTGATTCTGCCATGAAAAAAATTGGGATATAATATTTTTGTCATATCACCCAGTCCTACTTACTCACAAAGACAGAAGGCCACTGCCAGCCTGCCAGCTTCACTGCTGAAGCTTTGTGAAGCCAAACACACGAACAGAGTGAAAGTCCATTTGTGAAACTAGTTTCAGAGCAGGTTAGCAGGTGCGTGAAACCTTTCATAGTCTACACTTTTTTTTCTTTGTTTTAAACTGTACTAACACTCAGTGAAATACCACGCTGTCCAACAGGTGGAGGCACACAGCACTGCTTGCCTGGCACGTACTGTATCTATGAGGCGATATTAAAGCTCCTACAGCTCTGCAGGGATAAGACTCAGCTTGTGAAGATTTCCACGTTGAGACACATCCATCATCACTAAGAAAACTGCCAACCCCGCACAGAAAGGATATGGGCGTGACCTACTAGCTCCTGATTCCTCCTATACAAAACGTGGAGGACTCGCAGGCAGCCCAAGAAGGAGCTTGTAATCTCCTGGCAGGACTTCGCCAAACTCTTCCTGCCACGAAAACCTCTGCAGCTCGTCCAGAGTGCTGCACACATCCAGTTCAAAACTCTGGTGCTACAAAAGAACTCTTACCTCCACGCCGTGGTCACACCATATTGGACACTGCACCACCTCACCTCATCACTTTTCACATCCTGCTTGACCATCACCACCTAAAAAACCCTTTTGCGGTTTGGCCCTACAGTCAAGTCCGCACACTCGCCTCCAACCTTCTGCTGCAGGCTAAAACCTTTTCAGTGATTGTTTTAAAGAGATGGATTCAATGCATCTCACTGCAAAAGCACAGCAGTATCACCACCTTCCCAAGGAGGGGGACCAGTAGAGCTGCAACAATTAATCAAATAATCAATTAATCAATCCATAGAAAATTATTTTGATAATCGATTAATCGTTTAAATGTGAGGATTTGCTGCTTTTTCAGGTAAGATATATTGTTTTGACAAAAGAAGCCTTTTGAAGACGTCACATTAGGTTCTGGAAAATTAAGTTCAGCATTTTTTGCACTTTCTTGACTTTGATGGAATAAACGATTACTTGTGAAAAAATCGGCATATTAATCAATAATCAAAATAATGGTCAGCAGCAGCCCGACTCCTGTTTACCGATCCAACATATGAAATAGGCCGAATAAATCATTCTGAATAAACATATGAAAGGAGGCGGAAGCCAAGTAGTTTTTGTTTTTGCCATTATCTCACTTGGATGTTGGACAGAAACGTGCTGCAGTCATGTGAATGTGATAAGCTGACCTTGCTCATTGTTAACCTTCTGTCCTCTTCCAGTTCAACCAGCAGCAGCTCACTGGTGTCAAAATAAGATGTGAGGTCTGTAGTATTTTCCCAAGCAATTTTCTATGTGTGTGTGTGTGTGTGTGTGTGCGTGTGTGTGTTCATTTGAAAACTGTGACCTGATTTTCTGATCATCTCCCCCTCTGTGTCATCATCACAGTTCTGTCTTTCTATCATTCTTGTAACCTCTATCTATCACCGAACACACACACACACACACACACACACACACACACATATATACACACACACACACACATATATATATATATGACATTTCAGACCTCCGGCGCTTATGACAGCACAACACTCTCTTTATTGAACTTCTGGCACGGTTTGTGCACATCCCAGGACAGGAGGACTCTGCAGGGGGTCATTAAAACCTCCCAGAACATCACTGGTACCCACTTACAGAGCATCAGTGACATCAGTGAGATGAGATGTCTGCACAGAGCCTAAAAAATACTGAGAGAAAGCACCCATCCCGGCCACAGTCCGTTCACACTGCTGCCATGTGGAAGAAGATACAGAAGTAAACACTGCTGTACCACCAGACTACAGAGCAGCTTCTTCCCTCAGACTGTGAGAAGTTTCAATTGTTCACTCTACACTCAACTACACCCTTCCATGCATCAGGAGTATTGAGCTAAATCAGAATTTCATTTTTGCGCTGCAGAAATGACACTTTGGGAAAGTTCTTCCAAACTTAAAGCAAGTCTGAAACTAAAAGCACGGATGCTTAGTTTAAACTCTGGAAGTCCAGTTTATGGCAACTTTGGTCTTATATTCATTAGTTTGTCCATCATTGCTATTTGTCAAGAAACACTGAAGTAATCAAAGTAAAAGCCTCCGAATCTTTAAACAAGGAGCTTGTCATATCATCTAACAGAATCTGAAACCCCCTCTCTGCTATCAGCAGGCTGCATCTGACCATACAGCGATCACATAGGTTACGCCTTGATTGCTTAGTTGTGTGGAGGTGTGAAAGTAGGCAGTTTCAATCGCCTTCGTCTTTGTCTGACAATGAGACCGCTCAAATTTCTTGACCCATCCAGCTCTTTCATAGTATGTCATCATGTTGTCGTGATCTCATCTAAGCAAATCTCGTGTGAGAATTGCAAGATGCTTTATTGAAACAACACACAGCTTTATCACTGCACACACATTTCTCTACCCATCTAATATCAGTGTGCAATGAATTCAGTATGGCTTTATACTATGTCAATAAAAGGTATCTGCTGTCCGAGGCTTATCAGAATACTGCGTGTTTGGCTATGAACCTTCATTTCTTATTGGAAACAGATGGAACTTTCTCCCTCTGTCAAAGTTATTGCAGTCCATTCGAGGATCAAGTGGCTCTCCTGAACGTACGTAGTTTATGTCTTTGTTAAACTTCTTGGAACCACCTGCTTTGACTTCTCCACTTTTCTCTGGAATGATCTGTGTTTGTGTGTGTGTGTGTATTGTGAGAGAGAGAAAGAGAGACAGAGAGAGAGACAGAGGTAAGCCTCTGGCTGAGGCAGAGCAATGCTGGAGCAGAGAGTGAAAGTTTGAGACAGAGAGTGGGCTCTTGTCTCAGCTTATATAGGCGGGTTATTTTTAAACCCACACCCCTTTCCTTGTTCCTTATTACTGCACTTCCTCTCCCACTCGCTCAGGAAGCCCACTTGGCTGAGTCTCCAGCCAGCACAGCGTGCTGATTTTGAATGAACAGAGAAAGAGAGAGAGAGAGGGGAGAGGGGGGAGAAGGGGGGAGGGTCTGAGAGAAGACGAGACTGACGTGAAGCAGTGACAAAAACGAAACAATAACTTGTTACTTTGACTCAACAGATTTTGGACTAACCTGCTGACAGCCATCTTTTAAATCTTTCAACAGCTTTTTCAAATCTCAAACACCTCCCCCCCCCCAAAAAAAAAAAAAAAAATCATGTCTTTTTTCTCTGTGAAGAGCTCCAAACACAATTTAAAACACTGGGTGAGATTCTTCTTTACCATGAACAAATTCGCAAAATTAAAAAAAAAAGAAAAAGAAAATAAGACCAGTTCTCGTTTAGAACAGGGGTCAACGGATGTATATCATAAAACATCTGCGAAATTCGGAAGAAAAGATCAATTTCTTCCTTTGTAACTCCTGACGAATAATTCCCTGAAAGAAAAAATAAAATATAGTCCAGACCAGCATTACATCATTAAGGGCCAAGGGCCCGGGCAACTTCCCTTTTGGGGGGGAAAACCACGCTTTGAAAACACAAACAAGCAGGAAAATGCCGAAAAGCGCAGCTATGAGGAAATTTATTTCGTGTTTACTTTGGCGGCCCGTGTGTACAAAAGTGAGTGTGCGCTCAGCAGACTGACAAAGACTAAGGTGTGTCAGTATCCGATGTGAGTCCAGCATCGATGTGAGTCATGCATGCACGAAGATGTCCACCGTCTTGAACAGCAAGTTATGGCTACACCACTTGTCACCACTTGACAAACCACATGTCAACATCTAAGTTTCATGTCACAATCTGAGCTTGATGGTGTACATCAGATTTATTGTTTTAAAACTACATAACAACTGCATTATGGCTAGTGCTAGCCATCTCTGGTGCTAGTGACTGCCTGTGTTGTAATTTCAACTTGTGGTAGCTAGTTAGCTAGTGCCTATCTCTATAAACACACTCTACATTCACTGACTGTAGAGTCTGTAGGCAAGATAGGGTGATCTTGGTAATGGAAAAGCCCTGGTTTCCAATTGTAGACTTTTGTTGTCCGCGTAATTAATGGTGCACTGTTAATTGTAAACTGGCTACTTGTGAAAAGATCTGCTGGTAGATGTGGTCTCCCAACCCCAACTCCATTCTCGCGTCCAGCACGTGGAGAAAGACGTCAGGAACAGAAATTCACCTCCTCCAACAGAAGCCCAAGAATAATGGGGTTTGCCTCCAGAGGCTGTATCGCTGTCTACCGGAAGTCATACGGTGAATGAAGTCGATGGGTTCCGAGATTGGCTAGTGCCAAGCAAAGACGTAAGCATAATGTTAGCCGTTAACACTACATCAGCTAATGTAGCTGGCAAATAAATTATTCATCAACAGTTTCATCTAGTTTATAACAAACCATGCCTTTAATGCTTACTTGTTATTCTATCACAAATATAAAGTTGGGAATACTAAAATATCAATCAGTAACATTTAACATTAGCATTTAATAACCACATGTGATTTGTCCAAGTGGTAACGCCATAGCTAGCTATCCAAGATGGTGGACCTCTTCGCACATGCCCGACTTGAATCAATGCAGGACTCGCATCATGTACTGATAAGGTGGTTGCCTCTGGCTCTTCTGGCTCCATCACAGCCCTGTGTGGGAAGCTCAGCCCACTGTCTTCCTATGTAAAACCACAAGTAAAAAACCTTTGAGTGTTTTTAGACACTGTTTTAAAATTTGACGAACAAATAAATTCCATGGTGAGAGGCAGCTTTTTCCAATTTTCTTCCCTAGCTAAAATAAAACCATTTTTATAGGACTGTGAGATTCATGCTCTTATCACCTCCCGCCTCAATTATTGCGATTCACTGAGTGAGCCAGTCCTCCGTCTCACGTTTGTAGCATGTGCAGAACGCTGCTGCAAGGTTGTTAACTGGTTCCCACAAGCATTAGCATATTTCCCCAATATCTGGATTCCCTCCACTGGCTCCCTGTCAATTTTAGAGTTCATTTAAAAATTTTACTCTTTTTGTTAGAGCACTCTGGGCTCGGCATAAGCTTAAGGGTGAATGTGCATTTTCTGTTGCAGGCCCCAAAGACGTGGAACAAACTGCCCCACCACATCAAATCCACTACCTCTATTGAAGCATTCAAGTCCCAGCTTGAGATCCAACTTTTTTCTCTGGCTTTTGGGGATTCCTAAATAAATGTATTTATGGAAGTGATTTTTTCTTTTTTTTCTGATTTGTGGGTCTTCACAGGCCTTTCTATTGTCTTTTTGAATTTCTACATTCTGCTGTTCTGTTGAAATGGTCTTTTATTGTACATTATGGAGATTGTTGTTTCTGTAAAGCACTTTGGTCACCTCATTGTTTTTAAATGTACTACATACAAATTTCACTTGACTTAACTTGTACAGGAAATGCTTGGAATTGGAGTGGTAACTGCATGAGAACAGTATTGCTAGGAAATTGTAGTATAAGCGCAAAAGATCTCTTGTTCTCCTCTTGGCTTTCTATGTGGATATGTTGCATTATCATGAAAGGTTTAAAGTCCAGTCTAAAGGCCAGGCGGAGGAACAAGAGATGAGAGGAAGACGGTCATGATGTATATCTAGATTTACAACTTGTCTACATTTGCCATAGCTACTTTTGGTCCTATCCGGGCCAGTACGGGCTCCGCCATTTCTGAAAACATCAGCAACACAACTCATGAACTTGGAGCTTTCTGATAAGTTCGACTCACGATATTGTAAAAATGGCAAGAGAAGTGCGTTAATATGGTCTCTTCTCGTGAACACAGTAAACACAACCTCATCTGAAGGCACCATAAGTTACCATGGCGATGACCATGGCGAAAAAGATAACCGCCTTTGTAAGACTAAAAACCCAGAGTTAATCCTGAAATCACCTTGCTAACAGCAAATCTTGCTTCATAGTAAAGGCCTCAGAACAGTGAAACATAGAGACATATTTTTAGGAATCACTAACTGCTGTTTACTTTAGCTGCCATTAAACGGTTAGCTCAGTTAACTCAGTTAGCCATGCATCTGGCTGTCCAGGTAACCTAGCATGCTCCGCCAAGACTGAAAGCTTGGAGTACCAGGGGAGTGTTTGTGTTTATATTACTGCAACAAGAGCTTTGGACTGCAGGGGGGAGGGAAAAAGTGAGCAATGGAACTAGGCTGGTTGTACTGTGGACGAACAGAGTTTGAGACCACATTGGCCAGTTTGATTACAGGGAATACAGTAACAAGCTGATTTACAGCGACTCTGACCAGTAAAGGAAAGGTGACTTAAGGTGGCGTATGGAGAAAGCACAAAAAGCTTATGGGCAAAAATATCCTGATAATCCAGTGTACATGCACGTCCCACACCTGTTTCCCTCTATAAACCACAATCTACTTGAAATTTGGCGCAGGTGAGCTAGCGCTTTGTCCCAACTATAGGTGCCTATTAATGGTCAATGAAATGGCCTGAATTAGTATTTTCATTGCCCCTGTAAACCATATCCTCAGACATAAATCAATCTACTGTTCGTTTTCCAATGTGATACTGCCACCTAGTGACACAAAGTGAAAATGCTGTTTAAGTCAGTAGTTAAGTTTCACTTTCACAGTTTTAGTTGAAGAGGACTTGGGCCAGTGCAGTTTAATCTGTCTACTGAACACTGTGGAAGGACATTATTCTTTACACTGAAGCTATTGAAAGCCTTATCAGTAAATTTTAGTTTTTCGTGATAGTACAACGCAAGCTTTTATTAACACTGTGCATTATTATAATAGCCATTTTGTCATCGTACGACATGTTTGTTGGCTTAGGCTGCCTGCTAGCTTTTGAGCCGTGCAGCCTGGATAATATGTACACTGTTTTGAAATCTTTTTATTGCACTTTTTTGTGGCCATTTATGCATGTTGGTCAATGGCATATGTATATATATTTATTCATTTACATCAGTTTTTGTGATGATAATCTTAGTTATAAGACCATGTATGTTAAAGAGTCTGTTATTTTTGTAAGGATTTGTGTTACACTTTCACAGTCAAGTCATGTCCTTCAGTAAAATAGAGGACAACTCAGTGTCTTTGGTCTAAGAGTCTTTCTGAGCGTGTTTGGTTGTTTGCCTTGTTGGATAAACTGCTTTAATAACGAAGAGAGGGGCCCGCACAAATATCCAATAACATGAACTGCAATAGGACAAGCAAACGCTGAAAGAAAGAGTAAAAGACAAAAACTTCACTCAATGTGAAGCTGAAGTTCTTGTTGGGGAGGTTGAGAACCATGAAAAAATATTGTTTGGTGGACTCGGCAATGTTTTACCTATACCAAAAGACAGTGGAGCAGCAGCATGTGGCGGATGCTGTATAGCTGTTGCCTCAGAAGAGCTTCTGTGTGTGTGTATGTATATGTCTAGTTATAAATCATGTTACATATAACATAAGAAGTGTCTAAACCCTGTGTTTATGCTAACATAATGTAGCCACAGCTTGTAGGCTACCGTCTGTACCATTCATTCAATCTGTCAGTCGTCTGTAATCAAAATGCGACCTTACAACTTGTTTCCACTTACGTAACTGGTGTCTGTAGATCTGTAAATATATGGATGATGCCTGTAGTGTCCAACGTAGGGAAGTGCATTTCTGTACAGATGGATAGAAACTAACTGTAGCCAAGGGGTAGAGGCTAATTGTGTCAGTTTTTCGTCACCCGATTGTGAGGAATATACGCCTGGAACACTATGGGGACGAAAATAGAGCCAATGATACTAGCAACAAATAAGCTGTTGGCGTGTCAGGTACGTAGCATGCTTTGTGAAATATTTCATTAAAAAGATGTGTGAAAGAAAAAACGGTTAGGCCTATTTAGGTCTTTTACCCCTTTTACCCATCAATGTAGTGTTAAATTAGAATATATGGTATTAGTAAATTTCCTGATTGACTCAAGCATGTTTAAATATAGTATTACTGTAGAGCGTTTGTTGGATTACTTAGAAATCAACATTACTCAGTTACGCAATACAAGCACATGGTCATTTTTGTAATAAGAGAACTATCCATTGGATTCCAAAATTTGTAACCTAATCTGATACATTTTGACTACTTTTGGATTACGTCAAAATCATACATAGAAAATATTGCACTTTTATTACAAAAAATTGACACAGCCACCAAAAAAAATTGCATTTCACACATGTTTTTCTCCTTAAACATTTCACAATCATTTTTTGGTCAAATCTAAATGAATATTGACAAAACAGCACTGACACAATACAGAATGATCTGAAATTACACTGATTATTTTAAATGGCAACAGCCTAAATTTCCATAAACTCTGTGTGTACTTTGTGCTGTTACAGATGTTAAAGATTATCGCAAGAAGTGGAGAGACCTGCGTGATTCCAATGTGAGAGAGTTTAGGGAGGCAAGCAAAACCACAACCAGTGGCAGCGCTGCCAGTTACAGGATGCCCTGCAATCCCTACAAACCATGGCAAGTTGGAATCTCAATCACAACACAATATAAAAACATTTCTGTAGTTATAAAACAGTTTACGATGTTAGTCAAGCTAATCGTCTGCACTAGCTTCAGCCAGACCTGTAGCCTCCTTCTTGGGCAGCAAGGGAGGCCAGAGCCCGCTAGCGGTTAGCGTTAGCATGGCTGTCCCCTTTATCTACTCAGTTACAATGTGATGTTATTTAAGGTGAAAAAAACGTCGTCTCATTCTACAAAGCATGACGTGTTGGAATCACAAGCACAATACAATATAACAAAATTCATGTATTTATCGAACAGTTTATGATGTTAGCCGAGCTAATCATTGGTGCTAGCTCCAGCCAGACCTAGCCTCCTTGGGCAGCAAGAGGCCAGAGCTCTGCTAGCGGGTAACATTAGCTCTGGTGTCCCCCACAGCTACTTGGTTAAAATGTGACAATGTGATATTTCAAGTGAAAAATCATCTATTTATCTTTTACCATGATGCATGGTGGGTCAGAATCCAAACCACAACACAATATAAGAGCGTTTATGTGATTTTTGAACAGCTTGTGATGTTAGCTTTCACACTGTCTGTCTGTAATGTTAGCTGGGCCTTGGTTAGATATAAAAATAAGCTTGGCTGCTCCTCACTCACTGTGGCATTTTATAACGGGGGGCGGGCCAGCGGCCAGAGGGGAGGGAGGACATGGAGATTCACATGAACTAACATGAACGCTTGGCCATCCCAGCTTGAAAACAAGAGGCTGGAGAACAACAGACAGAGAGGGCATGTGACATCACGCTCTACTCCAGATGAAATTACGCCACTAGTTCTTTACATAGCAAAATTTTGCATATTGCTCCTTTAACAACTGCTTGCACTCAAGAAGTGTGCGCGTGCATGCATGAGTTTGTATATTTGCTGTTTTCTTAAGCTACCTGATCTGAAATCTCACGTTTTACCTTTTACAGTATCAGCGGGAAGAGGGTGTCGACCAGGGGAGGCAGGAGGAGAGTCAGCAAACACACACACAGCCAGTAGACAAAGTAGGCCTGTTGACTGTTTTAAATACTTAAAGGCACTAATGCTGGAAGTAGGTGGGTAAATAATGTCCCTCCTCCAACACTCTTTTTAAGTTGCCGATCATTGTATCCCCTCCAGTTGTGACCAAAGGATCGCCGGTTCAAACCCCTGACTGACAGGATTAATCTATGGTGGTGAAAGTGAAGGGAACTGCTTGCTCCATCTGTATTCCACCACTGAGGGCCCTTGAGCAAGGCCCTGAACCCCAACTGCTTCAGTGGAGCTGCTTAGTGGCTGCAGTTAGAATTATAGTTTTACTACGCAGCTTCCCGGTGTGAATGTGTAACTGTGTGAATGTGATCAGGGCATCCCTGAAAAAGAGAGCTCACTCTCAGTGGAACATCCCCTGAAAGAAGTTAAAAAAAAAAAAGCCCCAGTGTTGCAACACTTTCAGTAAAAAGACCTTTAAGTCATTTCACTCAAATCCCCCTATCCTGCAGCATATGTGGTACAGTAAAAAGACATTTCAATCATTCCCACTCATACATTCATGAGTAAAGCAGACAAACATAAAACAGGAATATTATTTACATTTTAATCCAATTAATAAGGACAAAACCAAATGTATAACTACAGTGTACATTTCATCCAGTAAAATTATTTCAGTGCTGTGATGTGTTTTAGCCTAGTTTGTTTATAGTAAATCATTTTGAACCGTTGTGACAGCTGAACTAACATTAACTTACTATTCCAAATGTCTGCATTCTTTAAAAACCCCCACAACTCCGTTGGAGCCTGGCCCTTCAACCTCAGAGTCAGCGCAGCGGCAGCCAGAAGACCCTTTAAGTAGCAGCTCTGTCACTGTGCTTGTGACACTGTTGAAACCGCCGGCACTGAACCAAAACAGGCTGGTGCTGACGAGTTGTTGTCAAGACATAGAGACAGGTAAAATTGCACAGGCAAGAACAGAAAAAAAGGACACCACTAGATCATTTGGCAAAAGAGAAAGACACTTTAATGCAGAATGGTACAAAAATAGAGAGTGGTTAATTCTTTGTAAAACCAGGAAGTGAGTCTTGTGTGAAATATGCCGATTTGCTGCTGTCACACAGCTTATAACTTTCTCCAAATGTGGTGGTGACAACTTTGTAAGGTCACTAAATAATAATTGGTAAAAGTGCCCCTTGCCTCTTAGACAGCCATGAAAAGTCTCACTTTCACAAAGAGTGTGTCTCAAAAAAGGTGTGCTTACTTCATTCAATCACTAATCAATATTCAGCCTGTCAAAAAAGAGCACATTGCTCAGGAGAAAAGAAGGGATGGGATGATGGAACAACTGCACTATCTATCATTTCTATCCCGACAGGGGCTGGCAATCAGAGGGCATACCTATAAGAAGAGCAGTTTTTGAAAGCTAGTTGAACTTGTAGCTATAACTGTATGCATCACACAAGACGATCAATGATCTCATACATGAGATGTACTGGGAATCTCTCACCACTCTCATAACTTAGATAAAAAGCCAGGCAAAACATCATGCAATTACTGTGGATAAAACTCGGGACTGTGCTGAGCATGAACAGTTGTCTCTGCCTGTACGAAGGGTATCAACTGCCTATTCATAGGAATGTGTGACTGTCCTAATACTGATGCAAAATCAATAACCCTTACGATCAAAGACATTTTACTTAGATGTGGCTTTGACATTGGTGACATGAGAGGGCAAACCTACGATGGTGCATCTGTTACAAATGTCAGGTGTGGCTAAACATATTAAAGACATCACTCCAAAATCAGGCTCAATGCTTTGCACCAATCACAGTTTAAACCTGACGCTCCAAGACGCTGCTTCAAAGTGCAACATTGTACTGGTGCCTTCAGTCTAGTTCAGAGCATACATGATATAATCAGTAAGTCACCAAAATGATTTGCCATTTTTAACACCATCAGCACTGCCCCTCCTCCTGTCACACCCAGTGGTCTCAAACCTCTCTGCCCCACTTGCTGGACAGCCAGAACCAGAGCGTTAAAATCCTTGTTGGATAAGTATGAAGCAGTCTCCAACACTTTGGATGAGATCATCTGAATGGGGGGGAAACACTGAAGCATGCAAAAAAGTACGAGGACTACAGGCATTAATGAAACAATTCGGTTTTCCTTGGACTGAAAGTGTCTTTCAAACTGATTTCTTCTGTGAAGGAGGTGGCTTGGGCGCTGCAGCCCACAGATCTCCACTGAGGCTTTCCACAGCATCAATGAAGATGCCCAAAGAACGGTCACTAAGGACCTGGTTAAGGCACTGGTGTGCTCCATTCTGTTACCATGATGGGGATACACCTCATCAGTGGATAAATCCTACAGGGGCCAGTACTTTGAGATAGTCGACCTACTCACCTGTGAGCTGACTCGCAGGATCAACCAACTGTTGGTAAGCACGAAACAGGTACTCCTCACAGCTGTAAACAGTTTTCATGGATTTGGCAGCAACAGTTTACCCAAAATGTGGTCAAGATGTACATAAGTGATGTTGACATGAAATGGCTTTCCACCCTGCTGTCCATTTTTCCAGCAATTCTGCAGGGCAGGCACACAAAGTTTTGCTGAAAAACCCCATCAGTCGTGTGATGAAGGTGGCTGCAACAGCAGACATGCTGGGACAAGGCACACGATCCCTCTGTAGTGAAGCTGACAAACTTTTTCAGCTGTATTTGATCATGTCCATGTCAAATACGACAGTTGAGCAGAGCTTCTCCAGCCCAGTTTGAAAACATACCTTCGCCCAACAACTTGTGAACAACGCCTAAATCACCTCATCTTCCTCCTCATCCACAAAGATTTGACTGATGGCCTGGGCTTTCGAAAAGTGCTCTGTAGATTCTGCTTTGCCAGGGAGTGAAGGGAGGCTTACTTTTGCAAGTCTGAGGGGAAGATGGCGTAACTTTGTTAGACCTACCTAACATTTCAGTGTAGGTGATATGCCCCAGTTTGAGTGGCACTTTTACAGGTGCCATTAGGCTACTTTTTCCTCTCAATATTGTGTTGTTACCTAAGGTGATGTTGAAGTTTCACGCCAGCACACTTAGAAACACACTGAGCTATTTCTGTTGGCTTATTTTTTCAAAAGTTTGTTGTTAAACACATTACCCGAATCTTTTTCTTTCTTCACCATCATCTTCATGAGAGAGAACCAGCCGATGTGCTGCTGCAACTTTATTTCTAAGCTGACTTGGTGGGAGAAACAAATTTGTGGATGGGCCTTAGAATTCTTTGGGGAGAAAGCCACACAGCAGCGCTGTGGCTCAGCACAATGTGCACACATGATTAGGCGACCACAAAGGGACTCATAGCTTCAGGCACACCAGTAAACCATGGCTTTGCTGGTGGCATGTCTCAAGCGATGCCTCTCATTGTGATTGGCCCTCTGCACGCAATTACACACTGTATTTTACTTCCATTTACAGTAGGTTAACATATGTAACATGTTACTTACTCCTCCTATCGACAACCTAAGTGACAGCCATTATCGATGAAATATCATCTTCAAAATAAACATGATGTCTGTGATTTCGCATGGCACAGTGGTGTAACTTTGATTATTTAAATCTCCAGACACGCTGACATGTTCGGTCAGGATCTAATGTTCTGTGTTCTTAGAAAAGTTCACATAAATGTTTTATAAGTTAAAAGTTTAATTCAGTTTCACCTCTCTCCAAGTTTATGACTACATTTTAGTTTTGTTGCTTGCTGTAATTATATTTCTGTGTGCATGGAAACATAAGTTATCTAAAGCAGCCTCTCTAATCTTTACATTGTTAAAAAAAACACTAATACATTAATACAATTCACTATTAAGAAACCACCTTGAAAGCTGAAGCTGCTCTACATAATTTAAAACCAACAGTCCACAGTAAAATGGTGTGATTTGTGGCTCCACACAGCTGCAAGTCTTTAAATCTGAGAAAATAATTCATTGGAATGGGTGTTGTGTGGATGGCATCAGAGCCGATCCGCGGAACTGTGAAAATGTCTCACCAAATTTTGATATTTGGATGAAACATATTGAAGCAGAAGCTACTCTGATCCCAGTACGTTAAGGTAGGTCAGACTTAAAAGAAACCCTGCCAGCGGCACCAGACACTGAGGTCCAAGGTCGTCGAACAAAGATGACAGAAAGCTTAGAAATGGACATTACCACATACCTATTGGGAATCTGCATGCTTACTTTGACACCTAAAAGTTTTAACAGCTGTAGCCTTCCTCTGCAGCCTCTGCTGCACAACATTCTTCCTAATCTATGTAAATAGTTAGGCCACAAGAGCTACTACCACAGAGATAGGAAGATCAGTCTGGAGATTTATGGATGAATGAAACAAGGTTCTATATTGGCAGTGATGAATAGTGATGAGTGGAGATGAATCACATGTGTACAGCCCAATCAGTCTGGGAAAAACTGAGGGACATGCCCAGCCAAACACATACAGACACACAAAAGGGAGGAGAAGAACACGGGGAGCATAGAGAGAAACATGAAAAAACACTGGAGTATGACCAAAGCCATGACACTGTCCTCTTTTCTGTTCCCAGATGAACCATAAAAGTTTATAACCTAATTGTTTGCTTCTTGAACGAAAAAACCCAGAACCCAGAGCATCAACAGATTAAGACATGATGTGAGTGGTATGACCTAATCATGAAGTGACTGTTTTCAAAAGTCTGTCTGGCCGAGCTTTCAAACTAACACTGGGGTCAGCAGCATTTCCAAAAGTCTCCATCTTAGGGGTTCTTAAATGCATAGCTCAAACATCGGGCGTAAACAGAAAAAGACCAAGAAGCAGTTTGGCACAAAGCCACGCCAAAGCTGAGCTAAATTCATTCTGTACCACATGCTAAAAGAAATATAACACTGAGAGCTTCCAGAGGTCCTCTAACAGATATTTAAATGAAATCTAGTGTTTGGTGAAGGACTGTAAGTTAAGGGCACAGGTTAGGAAACCTTCAGTATTATAGTGGTTGGGCAAAGGGGTGGAGGGGGAGGGGGTAAAACAGGGATTTTTTTCCAGGGTGGTCTTTTTCCCTTCAGTCCAGACAAAATTGGAAGGAGACAGAATAGTTAGAAACACCAACTGCAGCTGGGTGGCTCTAGGACTCCCTCTCTGTCTCTCTTTTCCTCTGTCTCCCTTACACACAAACACACACGCAAACACACACACACAGGGGCTTGCTCAGATATTTCTGGCTTTTGTTAGGACTTTACAATGACTTCCATTCATCTGTACAGCCAAACCCAAATCCTAACCCTAACCTGAATTAATGTATGCCTAACCCTAACCTTAACCTAACCCCAGTTCATTCTCTACCCCTAAACCTAACCAGGACTACATTAGGACCAGTCTTTGGCCCCCATGAGGACTACTGGCCCTCATTCAGTCAATGATTATGTCAGAAAAGGTCCTAAATAGGTAACAAGAACCAGTACACACACACACACACTCAGTCACTCACAGATAATCTCACAGTGTGTGGTAATTGTATGTTTTTGGTTTTGTCGTGGAACATTTAGGCTGGCTGAGAGGCATAATAGTGGGTAGCGGTGCCTGGCTGCATGGTAAGACACCAGACGCTGGAAAATACCAGTTGGGTCCATCTTTGTTTGTCTAAGTTGGGACAAAAAGGAAACCATAGATGGCTGTGGTGCTTTAGTGTCTTGGAGGCACCACATGATTGTGTCTTTGTGGTGTGAGGTGGTTGTATGTCTGTGTTTGTTTAATCAGCAGAGAAAAAGAAAAAGGAAGGTGAATGTAGTTATGTTTGGTGCCGCTGTATCTTGTAGGCTCCATATATCTGTCTGAAATCTGTATACACAATGGGATGTGTGTTTGTGGAAAAGGAATTTTATTCTGGGATGTATTATTGTAGATCTCAAAGTGTCATGATATCTGGATAACTACTGTGTGATTTGACAAAACCTGGACTTAGAATTTGATACAATTTTTCATGTACATTTACTAAATTGGACGACGGACGGATGGCATTTTTAAATACATTGAAACAACAGTAGTACACAACATATGCAAAAACACAAGAGGCTTTATTGACCAAAAGCAGGTAAATTAAATAACAAGTTAGACTTTAGGGCTGTGTCTGAATCTGGCCGAGGTTTCTGCCTGTTAAAAGGAAGTTTTTCCTCCCCACTGTCACAAAGTGCTTGTGGGAATTGCTTCCAATTTGGGGGTTTAATAAACTTGATACAATGTAATTATGGTGTGGTCTAGACCTACACTATATGTAAAGTGTCTTGAGACAACTTTTGGCACTGTATAAATAAAACTGACTTGACTTGTATGGGCAAAAAACTGGCAATACGACATGTATCAAGATACAGGGGTTAGGTAATGTGATCTATTGCAATTTTTTTTAAAATCTACTTTTAGGAAAACTGTCATAGTATAAAGAACGCATCACAATATCCATTAAATGTGAGTTAAAAATTGTTTTTCCCCTTTCAATGCGATCAGAATATCATTGCAATACTTTTTGTGCAAAGTATTGCACAAAAAAAAGCAGGAAATGAACCACAGCCATGAATCTTTGCATGTTAATTATTAGTTACTGATCAATACAGTGTTTGTGTTAATCAATACAATATCAAAAAACATAATACCACAATATTGATTTTCTTTCACCCCTTTTCCACAAAAAAATTAAATATATGACCACAATTAATCCAGTGTAATTTATGCCAGTTCTGGCAAAGGCAGACGAGCCAAAACATGTTTTTGCACTCGGCAGAAACGACCTCCTGTGCTGCTCTCTGAGACAGGGCGGCTGAATTGGCCATGTTGTTATGTCATGGAGGGGGAAGGAGGGGTTATCCAGCAGTTTTGACGGCTGTCTCTCCGCCACCACCTCCTCGACTGTGACCAGGTTTGGACCTGTTACATTTCCACAAAATAATACTGGGATGAAAAAATGGTAAAAGGACTATTATTTGCTTTTCTAGCCTTTAAGTAGTCAAAGAGCTTTTATAACGAAAGTCAGCACTCTTTTGTTTACACACCAACGGCAAGGTGGCTTCTCTACAAAGAGCCAAACTGCTCATCAGCAGCTCACAGACACACATTCACACACTGAGCAATTGGGGTTCAGTTTCTTGTCTACGGACACTCAGATTGATCATATTGCATCCAAGAAGGGAAAAGGCATTGTGACTGGAAGAAAATGTTCTGCCTATGTTGCATCCTCAGTCATAACCGATGTTCTGTGACTTGTTCTGTCACACTTGAAACTAGGTCCAGTCATCTGGTCAAGTGCTGCAAGAAAAATTTCTATTAAAAAACTACACAGAACAGAGGAGCCAGATTTGTTTTGGCTGTTTGTTAAAGCTGCGCCATGACAAACAGTATAGCTCTTTTCATGTCTGTAGGCCAAAACAAGTGAGTACTGGCAGACTGTTGATGCCTTGTCCTCCAACAAACAATGCAAATGAAAGGGATGTATTTCCTATTTTTGCAAAGGATGCTTTTTGAACAGGCTTGTCTTCTTCAACATAGTTCTTCATTGTGATCTATAGCTATCACTCACCTGTATTCACTCATCAGTTAAGACTGGGTGATACCCCTTACCAAGTATAAAAAATGTTGCTGTAAATATGTCTGCCATTTTGTACCCTGATGGAAATGCTAACAGTCAAAACCAGTCGTTGTTTTACTGTAAGTTGCCATGTTTTGTTT
>JAQLOL010000020.1:363285-379077 GCA_029783665.1 Naso thynnoides | reverse complement strand
TTTAATTCTGAACAGAAGGGAAACAGCCTCCACATCAAATATATGACCTCTCCAGCTCCTATACAAATAAATATACACACAGAAGTTAGCCTCTTTACCACGAATATAAGCTAGTGGCACCCACTCATAAAATAACTATCCCCAAATTTTTGTCAAAATAAGTACATGAACAGATGAAAGTGAACATTATAAAACTATAGGGGACAAAAATACAACAAGGGAAAAACAATAAATAACAGGATGAATTATGGTAATATTCATAGGAAACAATGACGCCCACCTCTCCCACAGGAGGATTGTGCAAAAGAGGAGAGGGGAGGGGACAACAGGGACTTATGGTGGGGACCACTGAAGACGAGCTGAAGGAGGAGAGGCTCTGAACCTAAATACACACATTCAGGGGTTCTCAGTCACACGTTAACAACTAATATTAACACTAATATAGTCTGTGCAATTATAATACAAGAACATGTGAGACCCTGTAACATTCACAGTCACACACGCTGTTCTTTTCTGGTTGATCCCCACACAAAAATGTGTATCGTTCAAATGATTTTTGAACAATTTAAAAAAAAAAAAAATCAGAAACAGTTGCATAACCAGAAATAAACACACACACGACGGGAGAGGAGAGGGACAGGATTTTTTCCATCTCTGTTTCCTTCTCTCCCTCCCTCCCTGTGCATGTAAGTGACATCAGGTCATCAGGAATAAAGCGTAAATATTCAAGTTAACACCGTGTGTATGTGTGAGTGTGTTATGCATCTCTTAAATTATTCATTCTAATAACAAATTAGAAATTATTATAATCATAATGCTTAATTGATAGAACGCGATCATAGCCGTCAGATCGTGAATCATTCACTGACAGCTGGAGCAACTTGTGTTTTTATTGGATCCAGAAAAACAAGAATTAAACTGATATAATTTTATCTGACCAAGAGAATGTCCCCACATGGGAAGAAAAACTATTCCCACTTCTGTCAGAGCCTGATGGATAACTGTGTGTAACTTCGCATATGGCTCATCCAACTCTGGAGAGACTTTTTTCATTGTGTTTCCTCCAGCAAATGTTACTGTGAATGCATCGAGCGGCTGTCCTGGTGATGCCAGAAGATGAGGTAACAATCACGGCTATTTCTCTATTTTATGTATTTTTCTTTTTTCCACCACTTCGAAGGCGCCCTGCCATTCTGGCACTTTGACTAATCGAGCCAGCTGATCTGTCTTGTGACCTGAAAACCTTTTTCTCTTTGTTTGCACCTGGTAATCATGCCAGTGTTTGCACCATGGGCACACCTGATCTTAAAGGTCATGAGAGCAGACCTTATGATTGGTTATTGCATCTTCAGCCAAACGCATACCCATGACCTGATGAAGTGATTGTAAACAGCTGATAGGAGTATCCGCTTGCTTCTCCTGGCATGGCACAGCTCCCGGAGGGACAGTTCACTAAGGAGTTCCTGGGGAACTATTCACCTATAAGGTCCTTTTTCCGGTTCCGTATGCACCACTAGGAACCCCCTGAAACCCCTCGGCTGGTGACTGGTATACCAGTGGTGCTACGTCATTTCTCTGACATCCTGTCATTTCAACTACTCAGTCATCTGACAAATTCCCATGGCTCCCACACCATTGGTCTGACAATAAAGTCACCAGTCTTAGCCACTTTGTGGAATTAAAATTTTATACACTAACCCGCCTGTGCCTGGACTGTACTCGCTGGGTGGAAGGCCTCCAAAGACGTAACTGTTGCCTTGTCTGTACCTGTCACGTTTAATGTCCAGAGGGTAAAATTTATCCCTCTTTTTTTTTTCTAACCTTAACCATTGGGGAAAAGAAAAATACAATAAATATAGACTGTAATGTTCTAAAGTAAATTAAGCAAAAGGAACAGGAGGAAAAGGTAATGAAATGAAATTAGACAGCTGTAGGTCTAATAGACTGGTGAGGGTATTGTTGGACCAATGCGAAGTCGGAGAGTCCGTGTAACGCTTAACAGTTCAATTCTGCATATAAAAAATGAAAAATCGAAAAATTGGATCAGATCATCAAATTAATGTTTAATTAGGTTAATGCAAATTCATTTTAATGCCGTTAACGGGTGTATGCTCTGTCTAGGGCTGGTCAAAAAACTGATTCATCAATGCATTGCAATTAATTTTTTCCTAATAAAACCCCAGCCATAATCCTGCTGACTCAGGAATGAGCAGCCCACCTTTGCAGTAAAGTAACAGTGAGCTAAAAATAGAGTCAACAGCTTAAGTCATGTTATGAACTAAGACACCATTTAATCACTTTAGCCTACTTAACGTTACTCCTATTCCATCGTCTCTCCATCACAGTTTTTTCCTGCAGGTTCGGCTTTACCAACACAACAGTTAGCAAGCTTAATAATTGTATTAGTTTGTTAGCTCACCAACATCATTAGCCTAACATTCCCATCCAGTAATAAAGGTCTCTGACCAGCGTTTCAGCGTTTCTGTCTGCAGTCATCCTGCAGCGCATGGCTAATTTGCATATAAACTATTAAAGGTTTCTGAGCGCAGAATGCTGATCAAATATATATCACAGCATTTTTCATTTAATTGGACTATGCAATAATAATAAACATACTTTGCGTAAGAGAAGCATATTTTTTTGCACTTTTATGATAATAAAAGTATTGGAAACTTAAAATATCCCTTAAAGTTACATTTAGAACTGACAATTAAAAAGGTGCGATTAATTTGCGATTAATCGCGAGTTAACTTTGGAAATCATGCGATTAAACGCAAGTAAATATTTTACTCAATTTGACAGCACTAGTAAATATACAAAATATTTCTTGAGAGCCACATATAGTGATTTTCCCTTGGACAAAAACGCTAAAGACATTAGCCTGTGAGGCTGTTTGCCTTGTTACGCTACATAAACACTTGCAGCTGCAGCCGCTTCAAAGATGTAAATAAAGAAAACAACAACAACAACAACAAATAAAAACAATATCTGTAGAAGTTAGACTATCACTGTAAAGTCCATTAGCTGATCCTTTCATCTCAACACTTCTTTTAGTCACTCCCCTGCAACAAACACTCAGCATTTATAGCTGTGTAAACATGTTTCAGTCCTAAGTTTGTCCATCATTTAGCATTGCACCAATGTGTTGTGGTTACATATAGCTGCAAAGGTGTTCCATCCATTTATAGCCTCCTCAGTACAAATGTTATTTTTGTCTGAATTTTATCAGAAGGAAACAACACTGCAGTCACAGCCTGTGATACTGTACAGGTTTTTGCCCAATAAAAAAGAAGAAAAAAAAAGAAACAATGCCTCCAGTCTCATTCTGCTTGGATCTTAGTTCATATCCAGCTGTTTTTATCCATGTTGTAACTGTATAAATTAAAAACATTTGCTAGCATTCAGTTTACACAAGCCTGTATGACTCTTGGTGAGTATTACTAGCGAGGTAATTCTTCAGGGTGTGGTTGCAAACCAAAGCCCCTTTCCTAAAAGCATCTTAAGGCTGAGACTGTCTTAGTCCTGTTGTAATTCCACAGACTGAGAACATTTCAGCCTTCAGATGATTTGAGGAAATCAAACCATCTAGTAGGAATCAATATTGTAAATAATTTTGAGTCATTTACAAAAGGCATGTCTTGCAGTAAACACGTATATTCTAAACAATCTGAGGCTATAATCCTCTTAAACATGTCATTACAGTAAACCATATGTGCTACAGCATATTCAAGAAAGTAACACCAGGTGACCAACTTATTTATGTTCTCAAAGAAATACACTCTTGATAATATGTTATTAAAGCCCTGTTAAATCATCCTCAGTTCATCGTCTGGGTTAGGACTGTGCGGAAGTAGTATAATCATATATTGCGAAAACACAAAGTGCACATTTTTTCCTCAGTTAATCTTCAGGCCTTTGGTTACTCTAGGGGAATTTTTTTTTAAAAAGACCTGTGTGCAAACTTGTAGCTTACATTTGCAATATATTTTTTTAAACCCAAAACGCTGCCAACACAGACTCTCCTGATAGCTTACACTAGATATCCACTTATCTGCAGTCAGAAGAGGAGGACATATTCAGATCCTTTACTGCAGTCAAAGTACCAATAAAGGAATAAAGTACCATTACAAGCAAAAATCCTGTATTAACGATCCTACCACAGTAACTGTGAATAAGTATTATCGCTTTATGCAGTTAAAGTAATGCAATGAAAGTAGTAGTTTTAGCCCCCTGAGTGACATGTTATTACATGTGACATCATCAGATAATTAATACTCTTAAACAATGTGCTGTTTAGTGTCACATCATCATGTCATTTCCTCTGACCGGCTGACTTTGTTATGACTACTTACAACTTGGATAAAAACAGCTGCTCATGAACTAGACTCAGAACAGAAAGAGACTGGAGGCATTGCTCCATTTTTTTACTGAGAGAAAAAACTGTACAGTATCACATGCTGTGTCTGCCGAACACAGTTCTTCCTGATAAAATTCAGAGAAATATAACATTTGGACTGAGGAGGCTGTTAATGGATGGGTTACCTTTGCAGCTCTATGTAACCAGAGCAGTATAGGAGAGAGAGTGGCGCCAGTGGAAGTCTGAAATTCTTGATCGTTACAACACTTACGTAGACGAGTTTCAGTTCCCATAAGTCCTGTGGTTGGCCAAAGGGATGCATTGTATGGAGGGACAGAACTACGATCTTTTGTCATTATCAGTCACGTAATGCATTGATTTACAATGGTTATAAAGTGTACCAACATGTTTATTTAGTTCCATTAATATGTCTCACAAGAAAATCCATAAAGCTATTCTGTTTAAACAAACAGGAAAAAATTGATCATCTTAACCACTTTCTTAAACTAGTCCAGCACCATGGTCAGCACATAGCTAATCTGTTGTTAGCCTAGCCTATCTGTTAACATTCCCTAAATCTACAAATTTGGTGGGCAATTATTGACTTACATGATTTAATGCACATGTCAATTTGACTCAGATGTGCTGATAGTATAAACTTTGATTCTTTAAACGTCTTTCCTCTTAAAAGTGCATCAAGATCGTTTTGGTATGCTGCAGCTCCGTTAGCCTACACTCTGTAGTGTTGATGCTAACTTCGACGAACTGAACAGATGCTCCACAATCCGGAAGTTGCCGTGAAAAAACTGGTCCATTAGAGTGAAAGGAGTTGACACCACTCTCTCCTATACTGCTCTGTATATAACTACAACGCATTGGTGCGATGCTAAATGATGGACAAACTTGAGACTGACACTTGTTTAGAAAAAACGCTGTAATGCTGAGTATTTGTTGCAAGGGAGTGAGTGAAAGAATATCCTGAGTTGAGATGAAAAGATCTGCAGGCGGCAGCTGCACATTCAGGGAGCATAATGATCTGTCCTACTCATACTGTATAAATATATACAGTCTATGGTCCCACTGCATCACTACAGGAAAAAGAAAAGAGGGATTTTAATCAATCAGCTCAGATCAAACATCACTGCTGCTGGAACTTCTGATGTTACGAAAACATTTATAGCACCACAGTTCCTGCTTACTCACTGTACAGTATCTCTGCTAATCAACTTTACAGTGATATTCAACAGTTCTGCAGTCATTGTTTTTTGTTTGTTTGTTTTTCTTTATTTCAATCTGTGGAGCGAGTGTTAATGTGTTAATGTGGCATAACAAGGCTAACGTACCGTACCAAGGAGGCAAAATCCCAAGTCTGAGCTTGAAAACAATACTCTTAAATGAAGTAACTGTGACAAAAGATCTGTTTTCTCATAGGATAGATCATAGATTTTTTTTTGTGAGTGTTAGTGTGATTTGTTATCAGACATAATTGATATTTACCTTAAATAACAGGATTTAAATCACAGAGTAGCACCCTTAAAAACCTAAATCATAATCAACGTATGTATTCAGTGTCATTAGTTTTTTGTCTATCTGTTTGGGAACCATGACTAACAGTTATTTTAATAACCATAACCAAATTTAAATTATGAATAATCAGTAAAAGTGCAAAGATTTGGATGGTTGGCAGGAATTCACACTTACTCAAGGCCAGACTGATCATCGGGAGCACTGGGAGATTTCCTGGTGGCGTGGCCTGCTAAAAAGCCACGGGCAGGAGCTAAAAAAACAAATCAAAGCAACAATGGCAGCAGTCGACCTTTGTTCAGCCATGCTATGCTATGTAAGACCCAGTTATGTTACCAAGTCCATGGAAGTCCAGTGCTGCAGGTTGGTGACTTCCATGTCCAGTAAGCTGCAGGTTTTGTGAGGCTTCCTGGCGTGTACGGGTATATCTGAGCACCACTGGTTGCTCCTTTGTTCCCTGAGTTAGATTTGTGCCTCCTGTTGCAAGTTGTTTGGTGTTTAGCTGGCAGACCTTGTGTTCCGACTACTGGTCCTAACTTTACTTTTCACTCCTAATTCATTCATGGGTCTGCATCGCTGCTTTTGGAGTGCAGTAGAGCAGTCTGCACTGAGCAGGACTGCAATAAAAGCTGTGAAGAGCCGTGAGAGGAGAGCTTTGTCCCCTGAGAAAAAAAACGAACAAGGGCAGAACTGGGTCTTCGGGCGCACAAACACTCGGCCAATGTACGGCGCCAAAGCACGACTGTCCCCCCTCCCCTCTCCTCCTCTCACATTGCTACAGTCTAACCGTGCCTGAGAACACCGAAGCTACCTGATAATGGAGTGCAACTCCTATTTTCAAATACTTCACCACAAAACATCTTATAATACATTTTTTTTAAATTGTTCTCTGGTCTGAAAGACAGTGGCAAATTTTTCTTCTGCTCTTTATCTGGATTTTGTATGCTGTTACCTGCCTGAATTTAAGATGAATCCTCCACAAATAGTCACAGCGATGTTGCTCTGTGCTTTTGCTCGAGCTTGTGCATCCATACGGTGCTGAGAGGAAAACAGCACTTTTTTAGGGGGTTAGCCTATCATCCACAATCCCTGTGTAAGACAAGAACATAGATGCCTTTCCCTTCTCTGTGTGCTCAGTTAGTTGCTAGACAGCCGCCTCGCACTGGCAGTTTTGCACGTTCAAGTGAAGTAGTGGGGATATGCCATTACCGCCCTCTAAAGCCCCTAAAACACGCCCAAATAATCTCCAACATGCATACACAGGAGCAAGTGTCAACGAACTACTTTTCTGGGCGTAGTGACACAGCCCCTGGGTCACATCACATTAATCGAGGTTACTACCAAACATACTATCTGCTACTACATCGCCATTGAGTGTGGCTTGAGCGAGTGAGTGAGATGGGTTTGTACTTTTAGGGGCTTGAGAGTGGTAATGGTGTATCCCCATTACTTTCATTGAACGTGCAAAACTGCCAGCGCGAGGCGGCTTTCTAGTGACCTGCTGAACGCACAGAGAAGGGAGAGGCATCTTTGTTTTTGTCTTGCATAGGGATTGTGGATGATAGGCTAAACCCCCCAAGAAGTGCAGTCTTTCTGTGCCAGGACTGACAAAGCATGCCGTGCTTGGGCACAGTACAGAGCCCTCACACCAGTCAAACAAACTGGACTTTGGAGGTCAAACGTGCTTAGGCGTGGTATGGATTGCCCAGTGTGAGTGTGCCCTTATCAACCTGGTGACGTAATGGGTCCTAAGGCAGAGTTCCACACATTGGTGTGAAACTTGTGGGACCCTGGGTTTCTGAGGGTCTCATCCAGCGGATAACCAGGATTCAGATTCAGGCCGGCTCTTCCAAGGCGCTTCTTTTTTTTGACTTATTTGGTGTGTGGTTCCAGTAGTAGAGAACTTTAAAGAAACAAGAAACAGTGCAGGTCAGTAGCACAGCCAGAAAAAAAGGACTCTGGGTGTGCATGAGAAACATTTGGTGTGCCACATTTATTTTCTCTGCAATACCGAGTAGGCTAGTCATCTGTGTACCTGGTGATATGCCAAAATATTTCAACCAGCCAGTGTCAGCCCATTATCTGCTGACTGCCGACATAACGTTAATCACGCGGGCTGAGGAGTCTTATGCTGAGAAAGAGGAAGATCTTGTTGCAAAGAAAAATAGCCCACAAAATCACCTGCTTGGGATTATTTTGGAATTAAACTGGACAGAACAATTAATTTGTTGTCTGTAGCAACAGAGATGATTTCTAGTCCCTGTTGAGTCGCCTTGAGCTTCCGTTAATGCTTTCAAGAGATCAAACTGAATAAATACCGCACATTCAAACACACAAACACTTGGCTGGATCAATCGTGTTATAACTAAATATCTAACCTACTGAAAAATAGAAATGAACACGGACAGGCTACCACATCCACAAACTTTGCATGTTTAATTAAACTAACAGAGTTGTGTTTCTGCTTACCTGCACAACTAAACGTTTCTATAGCAACCTCAGAGCAATAAAAATAGGCCTGCTGAAAAAAGATCAACGTAATCATTTTCATATCTAGTAACATGATTGTATCTAATGAAGTGTTGTGATTCCCATCCGTATTTGTTGGCGTTTAAAAACATTTTCACTGCAATCACAAACTCTGACTTTCTGCACTCACGGTGGGGACGCAGCTGTCACCAGGCGTCTAACTGCAATCGAACAGCCCCACAAGTTATTTTTACTGAAGACAGTTTATTGAACAACAAATTTGACAAGTGGGCTGGTATAATTACGCAATTATAGCCTTAGTTTTAGTATTCTGCATATTTTTGGGTGTGCCAGCCGCCTGTTTGGGTGGCAAAGGCACACTCGTGGCTACGCCATGGGTACAAATACAAGAAATTTAAGAAACTGGATATGTGTTCGTGAGCATTAATTGTCCATGGACTTTGTGACAATATCATGGGGTCAACATTTAACTGAAATCCCATAGTTTCCCTGACATTTACCGGAGGCACATTAAATGTCATCATGTAACAAAATGAAATGATGCTTTCCTAACCAAAGGGATTTTATTGCCTAAACCTGACTAGACTTGAACCTTGGTTGCCTGTGCTGGAGTCCTGTGATGTGAAGACCTACCATCCAGTACAGTTTATATATGGAGAGATTTTATTCCATCTTGCCAGTGTGTGCAGGCATACAAGGTAGCGGGCTGAGTGTCTCGAAGAAACAATGAAAATATGTGCCCATGTACACAAACCTCTTAGAATAAATGTTGTCAGTGTTTCACAAAATGCTGTGATACTATGTTGGTTTAACTGTATTGGGGAAAGTGAAAATGTGAGAAGGGAGGGAGAGAAGATGGAAAGTGATGTTGAGAGGTCAAAAGGAGTGAAGGAACAGATAGATGGGATTGGAGATTGCTCAATCAGTACAGTGAGAGTGTTAGTGGCACCAGAGAGGTCGAGGACATCTGCTTTCTATTAAAGATTGCATTGGGCCTCTCACATGATGAAACCAAGCCTGGCGCTGCACAGCACAGTAAGATACTGCCATTGGTCTCTCCTCCCCCACTAGCCAATCAGGAGCCAGCAGACCCTGAGGAGACATTACACCGATCTTGCTATTCATCCCGTTCCAGCCCTCCATACTTTCTCCAGTCTTTATGCTGCGTTTACTTCATATGGGAATTGTCTTCTGAACGTCAATGTGAAATAGGACACATTGTGACTCACAACTTTGATAGTTGGTGGTTTTTCTTAATGGTTATGTGTGTGTGTGTGTGTGTTTTCTTTGTATCTTACATTCACAAAATGACATATGTATTCAAGATCATTTATAAATGCTCTAGTTTATGTCATGCCATTAGCTGGATTACAGCTAATGGATGCTAGTGGAGAAATAGTGACATACACAAACTACTAAGATTTCAAGAAGTTGTCAGAAATCCAGCAAGCAAGATTTACTGCATTAAATCAGATTTATACACAAAGCATTGAGCAATATCTACAATTTCCTCATTGGACTCAAATACAACATTAGCTGGACAACAGCTGTGTGGGTTTCCCCCTCTATTGCCTTGACAACCAGAATGCCTCACAATAACAAACTGGTTAACATTTTTTTTCTTCCTTGTTTTCCCTCTGCTGGATCTTTCCTCACTTTCTGTGCTCCCCCTCCTCCTCCTTTGCCCCTCTCCAATCCCCAATCACCTAACATTCCTCTTGTTCTGTCCCTACATTCACTTTGTTTTACATCTTGTCCTCCATGAATGCAGTTCAGTTCAGAGGTGGAACCAGACAGGCATCAAACTTCAAAATTATTGTCAAAGTTAAAGGATAAGTTTGGTATTTTTGACATTAGACATTATTTGCAGGGTGTTTCCCATGGACTTGGAACATACAGACAATAATTTCACTGATTGGTCCAGTATTAAGCTCTCTGCAATTTTCCTGCGAGCTCTCACTGCACTAAATGGATGTCCATTTGGCAGTCGTAAATGCCTTGGAAAAACAACAATAAATGTATTTTTTCAAGATGGGGAGGCTCATGGTGTTTTCCTATTATCAGTATGCTGTCCTATGAGCTGTAGCGCTTGCTATGGCTTAGACAGGAGCATTATCACTGTGAGTAGACGTGGGTAAGCGGGAGCTTCCTGGCTCTGCCTGTTGAGGTCCAACGCTGTTGCCCTGGTGTGAACTGGCACGAAGCATCAGCACAGACAGACGAGTAGTGGCTACTTTTCCACAAGCTGTTTACACTCGGACTGATTAAGTTCCCTTTTATCATGAAGGAATTACAGGCATTATTATACATGATCTCCCCACTTTGAGGGACTCAAAAGTAACTGAACAAACTAGCATAACTGTAAACTGGAGCGTCCTCTTCGGAAGCAAGAAGCAGGAAGCTCCCGCTGTCCCGAGTCTAACTCAGTCTACTCGCAGTGATAATGCTCATGTCCAAGTCGTGGCAGGTGATGCAGTTCACAGGAGAGCATACTGAGACAAGGAATACGACATGAGCTTCCTTGTCTCAGAAACGTACATTTATCTTTGTTTTTCCAATGCATTTAAGATTGTCCAATGTACGTCCACTGTAGCGCAGTGAGGGCTTGCAGGAAAACTGTAGTACTGGACCGATCGGTGAAATTATTGAGAGGCCAGAGGAAATGTCATATTTGTTGTCTTTCCTTTGGAATAAGCAACAAGCCCAAAATGACTGAGTGGCAGACCGTAACAAACGTAGTAAATGCAGCAGGCTCGAGTCACATACAACTGCTGAAATAAAAAAGAAATGGTCTGACAATAGGCAGCAGCGCATTGACAAAGTGTTACAGACACAGGTGGAGGGTTAGAGTGAACCTGAGGCCAGCGTGTCCACAGCAGCTGACTATGCACACCCGGTGCATGGATCTGAGGTTCCCCAGGCCTCGACTGCAGAGGGACGTCAGTCTGGCCACGTCTGGCTGGAATCACAGAGATTGTCACGACCATGAAGGATATATGCAGTGAATTATAAAGAATGAATGTTGTTCTTGTCGAAATAAGTAGCACGTTAAAAGGCCTTGTTAAAAAATAAAGAAATGTTTGTTTCAACTCACTGCTTTGTTTAACAGGCTGTATCACATCCAAACTGCCCTGTGTAGCTGCTGCAATGGCTCATAGTTGAGTGCAGGGCCAGGGTCTGGTTCATCCATCAGTAGCTTCTGAGGTAAAGGGACATCGTGTTTGTTTGCCACATTGTGCAGCACACTACATGCCAGCACAATGTGACACACCTTCTGTGGGGTGTACATCAGGACACCACCTGTGTTGTCCAGGCAGCGCCGGTGACCTTTGAGCTGTCCTATGGTTCGCGTAGTAACTGACTGTGCCCGAGCAAGAAGGTCGTCATATTGCTGCTCTTGCACCATCTGGGGGTTGGTGAACAGCGTGAGGAGCCTGATTTTGAGTGGGTAACCACGGTCACCTAAGGCCACATGAACCATCTGCTCAACTGATACTACAAACGCACCATCAATAGTGTTATTAATGCCATGTTGTTAAATCATAATGTCATTATATCCACATTTAAAAGTGTCCCCGAAATGTTTTATGCATGGTCCAAAAGTATTTCAAATCAGTTAAGAATCAGTTTAATAGTTTGGAGCAACAAGCAGTATGCATTACCTAGAAGCCAACCATCCTGCACAGCTGTTCCCAACTCTATGATTACGCAGCATGAATGAATAATGAGTTACACCAGGCCAGCGTGCCACTTCATTTGTGAGACACACTTATGCGTCACAAATTACTTGCACGTTTATGGAATGAAACTGCTTTCTGTTCAAACACACAAATTCATTCTCTAATGGTGCCCTTGTAGCAACATGAGTGCAGTCGATCACTCCAAGTACATTTGAAAATCAACTCATAGCTGCAAATTGCACTTTGATGTTTACCTGTTGAGCCAAAGTGTAGGGAAATCTTGTGTATCTGGGAGTCATGTGGATAAGGCTGTCCCATACGGCTGCTATGGCGGGGCTCAGTTAAGTGTGAGAAATACCTGATCGGCCATCTAGCTCCTTTTGAAAAGCTCCTGTTGCAAGGAACCCGAGCATGGTAAGGACTTGAATTGGCTCTGGCAATGTGTGATTTCTCGCAGCCTGTCTCTCCAGAGCTGGGCCCACTTAAGCGCAGAGCTCCAAATCGATCACTTCTGGCAATCTGAATTGCTCATAAACCGGTCATCTTCTTTGGCCAACAAGTCAGTGTGATCACGAAACACACGTTCCTCCGAAATCTGCCATTTGCAATGTCCTCCAGCAGTGCCAAAGCAGCCAATGCTCAGCAACTACACACCATCAATTTTACGCTTCCTTTTATAGGCCACATCCAATTGTCTCCACCTTGTCTTATAACCCATCACACGTGACCATTTCTGAATTAATATGTTCATCTGACTCTGCGTTCTCTTCCCGGGAGGGATGGGTGTGCACCTCCCCTGTTGTGCATCATGGATGTCTGTGCACCTCAACAACTTTCCAGTCTCTGAAGTGTGTTAATGGGTCTTATAAAAAGAATACTTTACATTTTACTTTCGATTTTGGTTTTTGGACAGAAGTTAAAGCTAGTTATCTGTGGGAAATTAGTTTAAATGTGTTTTTGTTGCACCTTTCACAACCCCATTCATAAAGTTCAGTAGGTTGAGTCAAACCATTGATTTGGCACGTTTGTCAAGTTTCTGTGCTTTGTAGTCAGGCACTGCCAAAGGACAGAGCTTGCGGGACAGCCTGCACATTTTCATGGCTTGTCTGAAATTTGCGGCACAGTCCGCACATTCTTACATCACAGTGACTTCTATACACCCCAGCGTGTGCGTGAAACATAGCGTACGCAACATTTTCATGCATGCACACCATTTATACAGACCCCTTGTGTTTTCTATGATACCCTCTGTAAACCTGGGACAGAGCAGATATTTGACAAGTACTGTTGTATCATGTTCAAGGCTGCAAAGTTTTTATTTAATATCTGTAAACACACAAATTGGTTTTTGGAAGGATTAATTTGAATAACTGTTTGAGTAACTGACATGCAATGTTATTAAATTTTCATCTCTTCTTTTTCTCCTTCTTTTTTTGAAATGTATTTTCAAAAGTTACGGAACAACAATAGCGCTCTATGGCAGTGAACAGTGGTGTGATTTTTTTCAGATTCTCGACCTGAAGGGGTGATCCACATGAATCATGCAAATGTGTGGAAAAAATTATGTTGAGAGGAGTGGGGTGGGGGTTACAAGCTGTGGAGAGAAATAAGGAAAATTTCAGCACAAAAGGCTAAACTTTTTTCCCCCAGTGCCAAGCACTTGTGCTAATGTTGGTGTTCAGCTTAAGCTCAACCCGCAGAAGTTTTAGTGAGTTTGTTATTATGGTTAGGGGAATGTGTCCATCATTAAACTTTGTCCCACCTGCTCTTTTAATCGAAATCAAGATTCCATTAAAACTCACTAAAATGTGGTCCTTACTGCACGACCACGTGTTGTGATCACTGACAGTAAAATACACTGGACAAACCCACCGTGACCTCACCCAGTGGTTTCTGCAGAGCCGTTTTAAAGCCTGAGATTTGCCAGCGCCTGACTCTGTCCAGAGCCCACCTACTCACCAACTAACCAAAAATGAGCAAAGAGGTGAAGCTGAGGTATATCGAAGGACTGAGACACACCCACTTAGTTGGCTGGGCAGTATGTAAGGACTAAAGCCCAGTGAACTGGTCAGTATCGTGAAAAGAAGATTGACAGGATGATGCTGCACATTTTCCCGCTTATTAAATGGCTATTTACCAAAGAAATCAATAATATGACACAAAAAGTTGATTTATTATTTTATTGATTTAAAAATTATTTCATTTCTTCCACTAAATAAAACAGTCCATTTGTTTCTACAGTTGGAACTGATGCAATGTAGTGTTAACATTAGCTGTTTCCTGTTTCGGATCCAGACCATGTTTGGGAAACAGTGCCGAAGTTGTTGCTGCTTCACTTTACCAGCGGTAGTCAAACAGGACACGGGAGACTCCACCTTCTTGAGGAGCTGCTGTCTTTATGTATTACAAACTTAAGTTGGCACAGTTCGTCAAAACAACTTCTAAACTGCTCTCTTTACTCTCTTTCACTTGCTTCACAGTCACAAAACTTACTGCTGCCTCACTTTCGCTCAACCACACTCTCTTGAAGGAGCCATGCTACTCTTGCAACAGTCAGCTACAAACTCTATCGTCAAAGGATAAACTCCCAAACCAGCAGACGTGCCTGAAACTGTGACACTGATTACTGCATTGAAACATGTCATTCTCAGTCTGCTGCTTCCCTTTTTTCACAGAGCACAGAGACCAGATGATACGAACAGATGATAGACACACAGACACTGAACTTCTTTCCAAAGACTGACGGGACGTGAACCTCCATAGCCGATGGACAAGCCAGGTCAGAACGGTGTCCCTAAAAACTGTCTGCAGTTTATAGCAACTGTGTGCTATACAGAAATACAGACCTTAGAATGCTGAGATTGACCAATCATTATCGAGTATTCAACAAAGCCATGTAATAAGTTCCGATGATACTGCTATTGTGGCGTGTATCAGGAATGAACAGGAATCCGGATTTAGGGATCTGACACAAGCCTTCTGGAGTCACACAAACTGCCTCCAACTGAACACATCGGAGACAAAGGATATGATAGTTGATTTCTGAAGGTCCAAGCTCTCTCATCAGCCAGTGAACATTCCTGGCTTGGACATCAAAGTGGTGTCAACCTACAAATATCTAGGTGTACACCTGGACAACAAGTTGAATTGGTTCCTTAACACAGACGCACTCTACAGAAAGGGTTAATGATTCTCAGATCCTTAGACATCTGCAGAAAGATGCGGCAGAGGTGGCCATGAGTGGGAACAGTTATTTATTTATTTAGTATTATCCTCTATTTAGCTGGGTTAGTCTCATTGAGATCAGAGATCTCTTTTTCAAGGGAGACCTGACCAAGAGTGGCAGCAACACTGATGTGGCCAAGGAAAGAGAAATCTGGTGCGCCCTGCTGAGACTGCTGACCTGACCTTGAAACTGAGGCAGACATTTATTTCAATATAGTCAGCATTACTGTGCATCAGTAGATTCTTAAATTGGTGCAATTAAAGATTTACAGCGACTTTGTTTAAAACTTTTAACCTCGGACAAGAAAGACGTGTTGACTTGTTTACCCATTGGTTACGGGAAAAGTTTGATCTATTAAAGGGGAACTCTGATCATTTTTGACCCTTTTCTCGTTTGCCTGAGGGTCACCTGAGCGTCTCATCGTTGCTAGCTGATGATGCTCGGCAATCGGCTAGCAACGTCTTTCCCGGCTGTAAACAGAGGTGAGTGACTCCATGCAGAAACATACAGTTCAT
>JAQLOL010000020.1:345192-363185 GCA_029783665.1 Naso thynnoides | reverse complement strand
TCCTTCAGCACGAGCACAGATATTGACGAGTTTTACTCGTATCATGCTCGTACTCTTCAAAAAATGCTTTATCTGTTCCGGATACTCGTCTGAAACGAGTATCCAGCTCAACCCTATTATTTATCCGATACCTGATCGAGACTTAATGTCCGAGTCCTGATCGTGTCTGCAGTCACGAGATCGGCCCCGATTTCTGATCACATGATCGGATCGGGACAACCCTAACCATAACCTTAACCATATAAACTAAAGGCCTAACCCTAACCTAAACCTGATTCTAACCCTAACCCTAAAACTCTCAAAACCCTAAAAGTCTTGGTTCTCACAAAGATAGCCGTACAAGAGCGCACGCATGCACACACACACACACACACATGTTCCTGCTCTCAGTAATCACAAATATTTCCTCACACACGGAGGGATGGTAAATATTAGCATCGAGCTAAAAGTGACAACGTCTTTCCCATGGCGCTTTCTGTTGGCTCCTCATGAACACACACACACGCACGCACAAAATATTTGGAATGTGTGAGTGCAGATTAGGAGGGATCTCAAAGGGTGTTTAAGCAGTCCTTTTTCTTTGAAAAGAGAATCCCTCTATGTACACACTGCACTGACAGCTTTTTAGTACAGAGTGCGTGTGTTTGTGTGTGTAAGTGTGGTTGTCTGCATGTGCATGTGTGTCTTAGATGAATAGGTGACAAAGATGCCCCACATTACATGCGTGCTTGATCTCGGACATAGACAATCGAAGTGGGGGTGCATGGGATGCGGCAGCTCAAATCACACTTTTACTGCATCTCTTTTCAGAGGGCTGTCAGTCAGATCTAGTCTGCTTGCCTTGAGAGTATATAAATATACTTTCAATATATATATTTTAAAAAATTATTTCAGACATCATCTTTTGATTTGATCAAAAATTATTCAAAAGAACAAGTTGTTTTCTGATTTTCTTTGGTATTCATGCAATATGCACATGCAACAATGATTGCTGGGTAATTTGTATATGTTGTTGGCCAGTCTTAAGTTTTTGATTTGATCATGTGTCAAGGTGACAAACAAGACTGACAAGCGAAAACAGCAGTCAATGCCATACAAGCACAAAAGTGGTTTCAAGAAAAGACAGGAGCAAAGGGAGCAGGAGGAAAGTGAAGCTCCCTAAATTAGACACATCTGAGGTTTTTACAAACACTAGCCAGCGCGCGGACATACTCCATGTCCACCTCTGCATGCCTCAGCCACTACACCACTGCCCCCAGGGATGTGTCAGCTAGCATGCAGCAGGCCTGTTTGCCTTTCAATTAGGTGAGTACAAGTGCTTTGCAAAGGGGTTTGGATGTATTTGGGCTGCCGTGCCCTTGTTTAAAAGGTTGTTATCATTTCAGAGTCAGGCCGCCGCCGGGCATATGTTTCACTGTGTGCGTGTGTTTTTGTGGGTAAACTGTGTTCATGTTGACTGAGGTGGTCAGTTTTCGGAACATGGTGGTGTTTGTTGACAAGTATGCTGCTCTTGTCTCTTTCTTGTTCTAATCTCTTGCCTCCATGTTGAAGAGGATAGCGGTTGCCCTGATATTTCAGCATCACAGTGAAATGGACGGCGTCCTTGCACTCAAATTACGCTTGTTGTTATGTATCAGAATTTGACTGTCACAGCACTCTCTGTGGTTCTGATAACTTTGTCTTTGACTTTCTGTACTTTGCAAATTGAATAGTTTAAGTAGCACTGTAAAATCCAACACATGGTTGGCACTTCATAAATATGCTTAATTTTGTGTGTGTATCTAAGTATGTGTGTGAGTGCTTTGTATCTGATTAGCCCAAGGGCCCATCATAATAGCTGCACTGGGACACATCGTAATTGACTTCCACCACTGGACAGATTGGAAAAAAAGAAAAAAAAAGAACAAATAAAAACACACATTTTCCCATTGGCATATTCCCCTGGATCAAAAACATATATCTACAGTTGCTATAATGATCTTATTTATGTGTTGCCAGCCAGTAAGAGGGCCCCATGTAAATGTGTACTAATCAAGCTTGTCCAACAGAGAATATGTCACTCTCTAGTAAGCAGCCAATTGCACCATTGTTCATCAGGCGGTGGGTGTTTTCTCCTCCAGTGTCTCAGTAGTATCCGCTGTTGTAAAAGCCAAGATAACCCATCTCTTTTCAAAAGGGTACAAGTCAGAATTCAAAAACTCTGTAGTTGAGCCCAAAATAGATTGGAAATTTTTATTCAGGACTTCATAAATAATCTGTTGTATATTCCATCAGTTCTTTAGTGCTGGACATTTCCAGAGTATGTGTAGAATAGAAGCATCACCCTGTTCACATCTCTAACGAGAGTCCACCTGCATCAGATTCCACTTAAATAGTTTTGTGGACACCGGTGCCATTTGCATATTATTTTCATTTGGATAAATCTATTGCACATTTCTTTGTATAGTGTGACTGTTTCTTAAAGTGATATTTTCACAAGATTCAATATATGGCATAAAATGCAGTTGTCAGTGTGTTCAATAATTATTCCAAATGACTCACCAAGAAAACATGCCTCTGTGACAAAGGGAAGGTTTTTAAAATTTTCCTCCCCATTCACTTGAACTGTGCCTACAAATATCATGAAATAAACAATTTATACCATTGAAGAACCTATTCAATACCAGGTATTTATTATATATTTATTTTTCTTAGAAGGGTCTCTGTCTTTTTCTGAAAAGTGCTTGTATTAGTCAGTTAATTAGTTAAGAAATTAGTCAGCTCTTTCAGTTGATTCAGGACACCAAAAAGAATATCCTTAGCACAGATGGCCCTGTGTGCAGCTGGAAGTTGGGGTGCGTAACCAAACGGATCTCTCCCATCTCCAGCTTTAACAGGGTTGCCTCCACTAAGTCCGATTCCTTGCAGCATAAACACTCATCCCATGGGTGTGCAATGACCACAAGATAGTGCATCTAGTGTATGATTGGTTGCTCCACACTTCAGCCCAGTTGTTACAACGGCAACATTGACTTTTTCAAAGTCTTTTTTATAAGTACTTTCCTACTAGATTTACTCTGTGTGACACCTGTCTTTGTCTGGTAAGGCAAAGTTGCAGCTTCTCAAAGCAACTCTTTCACATGTGAGAAAAGACCACTGGGCCTCATTCACCAATTTCACCAAGTATTCTCTTAAATTCTTAAGTTTTTCTTAAGAGAGTCTGTAAGAAAACTCTATGTCAGATTAATGAACAAGTTCTTAAACCCCAGAATTCTTCGCACCTGTGTTATTAAATTGATGAAACCCACTTTCCTTGTAAGTGGGAAGTGCATGCCAGCTTTTCCTAATTAGCATGGGAAAACACCCTGCCAATCCCCATTAAAGGGCATAGGGCTGCAGGGTCATGTGCACACACAAACTGGAGAGAGAAGTTGTTAAGAGACATAGAAAAGCCAAAATGCAAGGCTATTGCAAATGGAGCACTGGTGGCAAACACAAAAAAATTTCACTAACTCTGAAGTGGAGGTACTGCTTCAGAAAGTGAATGCTGAACAATTATTATTATGTAGTATCATCAGTAGTGGAGTGGAGCTACAAATGAAAAAGGTGCACGAGATGCGATCACGCATTCAGGTAATGCTGTATCTGAGGATGGATGTGCAGTTGACAAAGTCGGGAAGAAGTAGTTTGATCTCAAATCTGAGGAAAAAAATCTCCAAACAGAAGAGTGGCAGGCCACAGGAGGACGATGGGCTTGTGCAGAGTAATCTGAGCTGGACCATATAAAATGGCCATAAATGAGAAAACAGATGAGGAAGTGCTTCGTGGATCCTTAGTTAAAATCAGCAAAACAGGTGCTCTTTGGTAGGGTGTAGAAAGGCATGAAATAGTTCAAGTTGAATCCTTGCACATATTGAAAAAGGGAATTGTGGAGTGGAATGCAGGATAAAAACTTGAAAAACTGAGGCAGTTCTGTTTTTGCAAAAGTTAAAATGCCTTTATTGTGGCATGACTAGGTACAAAGACTCAAAACAGGGACCTGTGCATTTCAGCTCCTACAGTGAGCCTTCCTGAGAGTAAAAGGTCCAAAAAGGTATGAACACGTGTATATATACTGAGACTGTGACCTTAATTGGTGATTAAAACATGGGATACATCTGTGCTTAGCAGGAAGCTTACATCATCTATTAGTGACAGAAAACCATTACTGACAGTCAACCATATACTGACCCATGAGGAATGCAATAAATAGCAAATAGTCACGTTTCGCCATAAATATTGACAGCAGTTGTGGAGTAGGCTTAGCGCTCAGTTAACATTAGAAGTAGTGAGCTGTTCGCCAGTAGGCTAACGCAGAGCAAACCTGAAGCTGGTGCCTCGGGACAGCGAAAATGTCTGCAGTTTGGAAGTTTTTAAATTGGACAGCCAAGGCAGTGCAACAGCCACTTGTAATGTGTACAAATTGGGCGCTTTGCATGGTGGAAAAGACAAATCTGCTTTCACACTAGCAATATGATACACAATCTGAAAAACAAACACTCTACACAATACTCAGAGTTCACTGTGGCAACTCAGGCAAAGACACTGAGCCAACAGACACTGAAAGAGACTTTGAAAAATAAAGAGAAATTGCCTGAGGACAGCGAAAAGGCCAAAAAGATTACAGCCAAGATAGCTAAAAATTTATCAAGTTGGATGACAAGCTGTTGTCTGTGGTTGCAAACGTGGGATTTCGCTGTCTCCTAGAGCACTTGGAGCCACAGTATGAGTTGCCTTCTCGACACTACTTTACTGACACAGCTCTGCCGGCCCTTCACAACAAGCTAAGGGACCACCTGCTAGTCCATTTAAAACACGTGCTTTCTTTTGAGTTTTCCACCGTTGTATAGTATGGAGTTCGTCTGTTTGCCTATTGTCACTGCTTTGCTTCACTGCACAGTGGGTCGGCGCTCGAAACAGGGGAATCCAGGGGATGCTGAACAGTTGGGGAATAGAGAAGCAACAGGTCCATGTAATTTTGCGGGACAACGTGCAAAATATGAAGAAAGCCATGGATGATACGGGAGTACTGAGTATGCTCTGTGCTGAGTACACCCTCAACTTGTCATGCATGAGGGTCTTCTCTCTCAGTGCAGTGTCACAGGCACACTGGCTAACGCAAAGAAGATTATAGGACATTTCAAACATTCTCCCTTGGCCCATTCATGTCTGGAAGATATCCAGATTGATCTGAAGATTGAAGTCAAGTACCTGCAGCAGGATGTGCAGGTTAGATGGAACAGCATTAATGCATTGCCAAAGTATTGGATCAGGACTCAGTGTCAGCAGATACTCAAAATCAAATGACTCAGACTCGGGGGCAAAAAAATGTGATCGGGACATCCCTAGTACACTGCAAATGGGAACAGTGCCCTCTAAAAGCAATGTCCACAAAAGACCCTGGGTGGGGAAAATATTCACTATACAAGGGGAAATAAATTATCATTATTCATGTAGCCCACTAAAGGTGAAAAAGAACCTTGCAGGGAGTCATATAGAAGCTAAACTGCTCACATTCATAAATACCAAATGTATATGAAAGAGAGCCCCGAGAATGACTGCCTTCCCAGGTCTTAATGAGGACACTTATTTCTCTCCATTTCTTTGATATCAGGGCTTATTGATTCATCTCTACTAGTCTACTACAGGTGCCATCCTTGTGAGGTTGACTCTTTTTCGATCAACACTAAAAATAACCATAATCGAATGTCACCTTATAGGCTAAACAGGACAACTGCCAGAGTTAGGCAACGACTTCACAAAGAGTTCATGTATTCACATGAAATTCATATATAGTTCATATATATAAGTTCATACATGACCAAAATCAAGAGTAAAAGAAGCATGATTTAAACATATTAAACTAAAAATTGTTATTATTTATTGTTATTATTATTACCATTTAGTGGAATGTAAATTAGTCAAGATATGAAAAATAAATGATTCTATACAAGCCAACTGGAGTAGAAAGATCATTATCCAGATAAAGCAAAATCATCAAAACAACATTTCATTAAAAAAAATCCAGAATAAAAAGAATGCAGACTTATCCATCCAATATGTTTTTATCTGGATGAATCATATTTTTTCTGTGTATTGTAGAAAGGTAATCAATAAGTTACCTTCACACTCTTCAACTCAGGCACTTTGCATATGGATGTTTATCTGTGCCATCTGAGTTTGAATATGAATTTCTAATACTGATTTTTTTTCAGCGTCAAAATCAGACTTTGAATTTTAAACACTATCAAATTTCTGGCACTGAAAGGTTTTTTGCATCTGAGTTTTTTTTAAAATGTTGAAATAAATTCAGTGTAAGAAAAATCGATGTCTGAAAATATTCAGTTTTTAAAAATTCGACGTAAAAAAAATCAGCATCTCAAAAATTTCAGTGTAAAAAAATCAACATCTCAAAATATTCAGTGTAAAAAATTTCAATCTCTAAAAAGAATTCCAGCGTTGGTAGACATGGCTGATCTTATGACTTTCAAGAGTCAAGCACAGATAATAAAAACAACTGTGTTTCTTTTTTTTCATATTGGGCTGGTTAACTGTCTGTGACCCCTCCAAAGCCATATCTCAGTGCGCTGAAAGTTTTCTTAGTATTCATGAAACAAAGAGTCCCTTACTTCTCAGCATGGACATCAGAAAAAGCCCTGCTGAGCAGGACATGGCACTTGTCTCCTTCTATAAGCGGCCCAGTGTGGAATGGGGACGACCACTGAATTGCAAACTTGAAGGTAGTTTCAATTACAAGTTACAGTTGTCCAAAACGAATTTAAGAGTTTACTCTGTCTTCATTTTGTCAAACTTTACATTGTGTTACAGGGTGTAACTTGTTTTCTTTCTCCACATGTCTGTGTATCAATTTTGGTATGTATATAATAGCATCTCTCCAAATTCAAGCTTTATAACCATATTTTTTTAATATTCTGTCTATATAGGTTTATGGTATTTTAATAGGTTTGCTTCATCCTGAAAATTTGAAGGGTTCTTCTAAATGTATAATGCCTGTCTCGATGATATCTAGATTTTCCAGTCCATCACAAAACTAAAATGCATATCTGACAACCATTCACTCTCACATTTGTCTTTGTATTCTGCAAGGAGGCCTGTTATTTTTCATTGTTGTTCTCAATTAGTATTTTTAATATCTTGACAGCAAATTCAAATCTTACACGGCTTTTTGAAGGAGAGCCTGGCCATTTAGTCCCCTCAGCCTCCCACTCTCTCTTGGAAAGTGACATGTTCATGGTGGCGGGTAGAACAATAGGCCACTCCTTTCTTCATGGAGGACTATGCCTGCAGGGACTCAGTCCTGCTGTTGTTCATGTCTTGCTTGGTGGAAGTCCTGAAACTGCAACTGTTACACTGGAGGACTGTCCAGACCTGGACATTAGAGAAACAGTAAAACTTGTATGTTTGATTTCTTTTAGTAATATGTTATGTACAATGACGCACCTTTTTATTGTGTATCCATTGTCCTTGATGAATGATGTTTATATGGCTTATTGTCTTGAAGCTTGAAGGGAAATCCATACTGTCAAGATAAGGATAAACAAAGTGTCCAGGACTTGGCCTATGTGTGGGACCTCCCTTCCCTCACTGACAACAACAGGAGGTGGCTTTTTGAGAAGTTACTGATACATGCTGTGAGTAAAAGTTGGAGAAATTCCTGTTCAAAAACATAAGTCACAATTCATGTGTTTTTGTTTGTTTGTTTTTATCCTATGAGTGATGTTTTGGTCATAAATGCACATAGCTTTTTCTAAAAATTCAAAAAATTGTCTGACAAACTTGTTGCACTTTTTCCTGATTAATTTTATTCCTAAGTTTAGTGGGTGGTCTGTAATACTGCAAGTCTGCAGGACAACAGTATGATTCTTTCCTCATTCCCCAGTAGAATGCAGCATAATTAATGTATTTAAATTGATTTTTAAAAAAATATATTTTACTCGTCAAGCTTGCTTTTAAATAAAGATTTTTATGGGTTCTATTATCTCTGTCTGATTACTATTACTACTACTAACAGGTGATAGGACGTGTCATGAGGTAAATTAAGCAGCTGAGGCGAGGTCTTAAAGAAACCCCAATGTGGACACTGGTGACCCAAAGACCTGACACAGTGGCCTTGCTTTTTGCTAAAGACATGGAGGGGAATGTCAGTGCTGAGGTTAATTTGAAATACTCTGGTCTTGTAGCATTGTATTCGTAGTAAATATTATGGTTCATACCTGGTCGGCAGCTCTTTCTGTCTGTAATAGAATCAAAAATGATCCAAGTCTTTCTCATGCTCTTTTTTTCATGCAGGTACTTTTTCAGCAAATCACATGAGGCGTGCAACATCCACATTTTCCACTCCCTGATCTCCACCTACCCTAAAGGAGACACAAAACACTTTCAAAGATCATATGTATGAAAAGTTAGTTACAGTTAATTGGTTGATTAATACAACAATGCAATGTGAGGTATTTTCCCACCATACAACTCATCTCCCAGACACAGTTATTAGTTATTACTATAAATTCAGTAGTGCTGCTCTAAATTCTACAGCTCACTGAGACCAGTGAGTAAGTAATCATAAATTTGCAACAAGACAAATTAAAGTAGTCATGGCAGTCATGGTTACAGTTCTTCAAACTAACAAGACTTGCCTACCAGAGAATATGTCATGTAAGATATCAAGTAGAAGAAATATTCAGATTTTAATTATTCGAAGTTTGTTTTTTTTGTTGTTTTTTTTTACATCTTAACACCTCACTGAAGGGAATCTTTAAGTACAGTAGCTAATTGAATAAATGTTGTTGCTTTCCATCACTGGTAATACTGGTATAGTGTAAAATCTCCTAGTTCAAAATAATCATTCACCTGAGAGGACAACCAAACTTGTTAACAGATTCCTGAAAGAATGCCAGGTTGTTGGAGGCTGCACCAAGGTACATGATCTGCAGCACAGATACAATTACACCTCTATGAGGCACTCACATATTTAATGATTATAGAAATCTGTTCACTTTGTCCAAACAATTGTGCTAACCTTACGGGAAAAACCATTGATGCCCCCAAAGACAACAATGTTGTAGCTGAAAGTGAAAAATGACATGTACATAACATACTGAATTTTTTTTTTTAAATAGCAAGCTCAACACCCAGTTGCTGAATGTAAGAGACAAGGTGTGTGCCATTTTAAGAGGTTAGCTGTTACAGTGCATATACAGTAACATAGAAGAAGCAGCATAAAAATGTGTGGATACTGATAACTACATACTTTAAAAACACATTTTAAATTAAAACATTTTGTCAAAAAGATTGCTTAACATGAAGTTACCGAATCAATTTATGGTTTGTATCAATGTGCATCGAAGACATGGGTCCTGGAACTGAGTAGGTCAATACATCCTACATGGACCATTCGGTTTATGACACCAATGGTGTCAACATGGTGCATGGAGGCTCTGACACGGTTATACTGCACCCTCAGTCCTCTGGCTTGCAGGAGGGCCTTCATCATGCGATATCCACAGTTAGGCTACCTAGATTTAATCTCTCTCATACACTGATCTAACTCTTCATCTGTCATAGGGCTGTAGAGTGCCTTTACTGAGAGATCAGACTCTGCCATGTGTCGGTATACTGTACATCTGGACACCCCCAAGAGTTTAGCAATGCATGGAACGGACAAATTAAGTTCCAGAAGTTTGCTAAGGTAGTCTGGGGATATGATCATCTGTTGTCGCCCAGCTGGTCCTTGTTCAAACTGCACAACTGCAATGTGTTGCAGTTGCTTTTGTCTTTTTCCAAACTGATGAGACTGTGTAGCTGTGCCAGTGCATTTAAAATAGCTGGACAAACAGTTACTTGACTGGATACAGCATTTAAAAATACAAGATCTTGTGTGCAAGTGAACTCTAAGAAGTCCAGGTCCAGAGGTATGCGTCCCAGAATATGCTCCAATCGCGAGTGAAGTCTTTCTAAAAGATGATTAAGCAGTTGTTCCTATAGGACAGAAAAACAAGATAGAAAGTTAACAATAGAATAGAATTATAAAAATTGCTTCATTAGATACTTGAACAGTTCAAAATCTGATGCCTGCATTCAAATTATTGCACAGTAATTATTGCTGTAACACCATAGTGTGAAAGACTTAATTAATTAATTAATTAATTAATTAAAGAGAGACCCTGCTGCCACCATCCTGGCCATTGTGGTCTATAACAGCTGTTTAAGATGTGCAGTCCAAGAACTTTAATTAGGGTGACCATATTTTTCTGACCTCTTCTGTATGGATTATACCACAAGGCTTATTCAACGCGCTTGATTAAGCCTAAAATAATCTCTCTTCAACTCTCAACATACAATAAAAATAGAAAACTCTGAAATGAAATGACAATAGCAACATTTGTGTATTAGATCAACCTTTAACAAATTTGTCCCGTTAAGTGAGAATGAACTTGAATCTGGGTCACTGCAAGAAGCCCTGGTGATACTGGCTCTACCAGGTGAGCTACCGGAGCGGCCCCATGTCACAGCATAGAGTTCTCAGCGGGCCATGCTTGCCAGACCAAACCAGACCAGGCCGGACGTCGAGTCTGAGACGTCGAGTCCAAGTATCAACACCCGCGTGTCGGGCTGGCTCAGTCAAAGACGAGCTGATGAATACAGCTTCTGGTGGGCAGGCTGGGCCATATAACGTTACCATCAGTCCTCATACTCGCTGCCTCAGAAGCGAAAGTAAAGCATGCTCACTACCGTTAGCTAGTTACCAACGCAATTTTCACTAACGCCACCTCATTAAAAGTTCAGTGCAGATATTGATCAATAAACCCGGTTAATGTGAATACCAATTACTCAATTTTACGAACACAAATGGCAAATAGAGTAACCACACTCACCGAAGCGCCATTACCGGCGTTGGTAGACATGGCTGATCTGTCCTCCTACCTGTGTCGATGTCACATTCCAATGGAGCGTAACTTGCTTGGTGGGACATTGGATGAATTGAGACGGGGATTGATTGCTTCTCCCTGGTTACCTGGATGTTGACTCTGGCTCTTTTTACATTGAATTTTTTGAGACTGAATTTTTTTACACTGAAATTTTTGAGAGGCTGTTTTTTTTTTACATGTCGAAATTTTAAAAACTGAATATTTTGAGACATCAATTTTTTTTACACTGAATTAATTTCAACATTGAAAAAAAAATCAGACGCAAAAAACCTTTCAGTTTCAGAAATTTGATAGTGTTTAAATTCAAAGTCTGATTTTGATGCTGAAAAAATTCAGTATTATAAATTCATATTCAAACTCAGATGGCACAGATAAACATCCATATTTCAGCATCATAGAGTCACCACTGTGGCGAGGTTACCAGCACTTACGAAGCACAGTGGTATGGAAATAACCCACATCTTCATCGGTCGTCTTTGGACAACCCAATGGGTTTTCCCTCTTACTTTCTTCCTTTTTACTTTTAACACATGCTGTATAGTGTACACACTATTAAGCCCAAAACTTATTTTGTTGCATTAATCATCAATAGCTTGGAAAATTAAGTAATCAAAACCCATAATCATCTATAAATGTATACATTTTCCGTGCAAACCCTGATAAAACAATGCTAAGACCCTCTTAAGCGTTCCTCTCTTTGAGCTGTTAAACTCAGATGCTCTCCTATCATACGGAGTGAGTCAGCAACCACCCTGGAGCTTTTAACCCTCACACCCTTGGTATACTTAAATTCTAAAAGAAAATCACACACAGTGCAAGAGTATGAGCAATTTAATCTTTTTAACTGTTTAAATTTATCACAATTCATAATGTTAAACTAAAAACATAAAGGGGGACCACAAGCAATGTTACAGACAAGGAGGTGATTAAAGCCTTAAATGAATCAACTTGAAATTAACATCTAAAATGACAAAGATCAGAAAATATTTATGTGTAGTAAATTAGTAACCATTACACTAACTGAACATATTTAGTTTTCAGGAAGGGGGATGTACTGTATATCTACTGAAATAATTTGTGTTGCAGTGTTAACCTTGTTGGGAATAAGTTTCTGTATAATTCTGGGAAAAAAAAGTCGTACAAAACATTTGATCATGGTCAGAAACATATTTGCCTATATTAAGCAGATTTTAGGCTCTAAATTATATGTTATATCTTGTCTATCTAGAAACCAAATTATGTAATTCAGGTGAAGTTGAAAGCGAATCCCATGACCTTTTATGCTGCACAAAATAGACCTAAAATAATTTTGGAGAGTTCCTTGTTTAAACAAATTGCTTGATATGGATCTGAAATATTCTGTTCGGATGAGCAGACACTGGAATGGTTGTTTAATTGCAATATGTTAAAGTTTACTGAATTTAGTTGAAGGCCTTGAAAAGAAGGCAACATACTCTGTTTAATTAGTGGTGGTCTGTAGGTTTAGAGCTGAAAGATAAATGATCAAAAATCCCAATATAAAAAAACTCTTACCGATATTCTTTGACTTTGTTTCTTAGTTTTCTTGACTGCTTGTTAATGTATATTTGCAAGCTGACCTTGGCTTGTCTGAATTTATGGTGCCTTATAAGCTTCTGTGGGCTGAGCATACATTTAAGTCACAATTATAAAAGTGTCATTAATTTATTCATTTTATCTAAGATATAGCTGTCACAGTAACATACCTGAAATTGAAGTTATGATTATTAGAAATAGTAAAAAAAATTAATGCTTAGTCAGTAAAGGAAATCTTAAAGCAAATACATTTCACCACTTACTATTATTTAGGATTAGCAGCACAACAATTGTTCACCTAAAAGCGATTCATAGAGCATTCAAAAGTTAGAGAATACATGTCTCTTTTTCTCTTTAAGTGAGATCTGGGGGACAAATGCAAGTTAGCCATCTCTAACTGTCTTAGTCATAGTCAGTCATCATGTCAGACTTTGTCATTTTCTCTCTTTAACAGTTTATTATGCATGCAGTGACTAATGCCTCTCTTCGTGTGTGGTGCAAAAACAGTGGTTGTATCATTGTAAGGTGTCAGTGTGTCATTCTGAGTGTTGGTGCATTTACCAAGGTCAGTCTCCTGACTGACTCCGATCAGCTAGTGAAGGAGCCATCTTACCATTTGCCTCACCATCAACATTTTTATGCACCTAGTCATATTATTGCACTGGTGTCCGTGAATGTTCTCATTCATCCAGGTCATAGGTATCTGGGCAATCGAATCAAAAGCAGCTGGACTTAGTAATATGTCTGTGACAACGTTTTGCCTCTCGTTCAAGGGGCTTCATCAGTTCACGCGTGTCTGACTAGACTAGGCTAGTCTGACTAGCTGATGGAGAACCCAGGTATTTTACCTCTGTGAAGGTGTTTACAAAGGCCAATGGTGTCTAACGATCGTTAGTGTTCCAAAGTGTGGCTCAGGTGGTGCTCCATTCTGTTATAATGACAGTTGTTAGAGTCTGAGTCACATGGGGCCATTTGTGAACGACCATTGTTCTTGGAGGCTAAGTTGTCATCAGACATGGTGTCACAGACCTCCTCCTCTGTTGAGGGATGGTTTTTCCATTTTCACTTAGATGGCTTCCTTTACTCCTCTTTCAGACCATTTATCCTCCCTGTCCAAAATGTGTACATTGCTGTCCTCAAAGGAGTGTGCCATTTCCTTTAGGTTTAAATAGACAGCTAAATTCTGACTGCTCTGTAGTCTTTCACAGTGGAAACTAACTGTAGGCTAGTTGGTATTAGCCCATTTTGTCTGCATCTCAGATTAAACCGTGAGTGGTTTCTGTAATCTGAAATTTTCCGAGCCATCCTTTTATATTCTCATACCATTTTGAGGATGTCCAACCCAAATTTCTCAGCAAAGCTGTCTGTGAATGTTTTCATTCGTCCATTGCACTGGGTTCACTTTAAAAGCCAGTTTTTAGTCAAGTATCAGTCTATCAATGTAATGTCTGGGTGTGTCACATGTATTTTCTTCACCAGAAAATGAGTTGATTGTTGAGTCTTCACTTCAGTCATTCTCCACTGCATAGTGTTGTAAGGAAAAGTAATGTTAAGAGAGCAATGTTAACCATATTATTAACCATACTAGCATGTGTTACATTGTACCAATATACACTATATTTGTATTAATTACATAACTTTGAAAATTGTATAATCAAACACAGTGTGAGATGTAGTTTGTAGAAAAGATAAGTATTTTGTTGTTGTTGTTGTTGTTTTTATAAAAATGTAGTTAGAGACTCTCTGGAAATAACTGTGTCAGAAGCTAATCTTAGATCTGGCTGATCTTTGTTCAGCAGGCTGGAAAGTCCCAGAGTTTACCACCATTAGATAACTCAGGTGGCTGGGAGCTGAAGGGTACCTAAATTTTTACACCAATTGAAACCTGTGCCAAGATGTGACAGGGGTGTAAAGGGGTGGAGTCGAGTGTTTGATCAGCCTGATGTGACACTATTATTAGAAATGTGCCTGTTTACAAAAATAGTTAGCAGAAGGAATTTGTATAGAGTATAAAATAAGGTGCAGAACAGCTCAGTTTCAGTCTATTCCTGGGAAAGACTTGGGTTTATCGTCTGTACAGGACCCCTGACCTGTTTGGGGAAATAAACTCTAATGCCTTTAACCCAGGGCTTCCCCAATGACTTCTTCTAAACTTTTTGCAAGACTTTGAATTAACTATTAGAAGAATTTTTGTTAAATGTTCGGATAGAAAATCAGAGTCAATTACTGGCCCTGACCTGGATTTTTGACCAACATTAATTTGGGGAGCTAGCAGCCAGGAGAAAGAAGACATCTGAGGATCCTGCAGCGGCAGAGCAGCCTGCACATCGGGACACCAGTGGCCACTAAATTTAATGTAGGCAGACTCATTTAAACGTGCTAATTCTGAGTGTCTGAGTGCAGGTCTCCGCCCAGGTGAGGATAAATCAGAGTGTCATTCTTTCTACAGAATCTAGATCGATTTATCTAAAGAAAAGAAAAAGATAAAAGAGCACATTGTGATTTACTAAAAGTGAATGAATAACTAAATTCACTGGAAAGGTTAAAGTTGATGCAGATCTGTGTCTTACGTGTGTCTAAGCCAATGTAATGCATGCTTATGGACCGTGGTGTGGAGCAAGTGGAATTAGTGAATGAAGCTGATGCCATGATAAAACATTAGAAAGCAAAAGACACTAGTTATAAAAGAGCAGACAATTGAGCTAAAGAGAGAGGTGTTAGGGTGGTTTAGACAGGAAGGAATTAAATGGCAACAAATGCAGAGGTAAGAAAAGAAAAGGCAGATATTTAGTGAAGATAGTAAAACACAGGGAAATGAGGACAGAAAGGAAACAGAAAAGTAACAGGAACCAGCTACCACTGCCCCTCTTTTGCCTGCTATGCCACCACCATATAATTTTACCAACAGCCCCACTGCAACAGGACAATTCCCATTAACTGAAATACAAGAGGAAAAGTATGAGAGACAGGTGCAGGGAAAGTTTACAGTAATATGGAAATCTAAGCCAGTAGAAGATAAACACAAACCAGGAAAGAGTAAGATTGGGCAGAAGGCACAGGGCAGGGAGAGTGACATGAGATTGGATTCTGCTGAAGAAGCCAAGACCAACACTGATTCACCAAGTGGCACCTGCTCATCTTCGGATGAAGACGCCCTATGTAGAGTATGAGGGCTAGTAGGAGACAGTTACCCCAGGATGCAATAAGAGGGTGTCAGAAACAGAGGACACTGGATGATGGCACATCAGATGGCCTGAATAAGGGAGATTATAACCAAAAGTGAAAGGAAAAAAGAAAATGACAGTGCCAGGGAATTTACTTTGCCAATCAGAAGTAGATGATGAGCCCTGCAGGAGGTGCAAAATGAAAAATAAGACATGCTTGAGACTGTGCCTGAGTGAGGAGGAAGAGGAAGTGGAGTGAGAGCCACTGAGAAGATCAGAGAGTGCTAGAAACTTAAAAAACTAAAAAGTCTGATAAAGGAAACAGAAAGAATTGCCAAACACTTGGAAAACAGCTTGCTTCAGTTTTGGGAAAGTAATGAACTAAGGAGATCAAGGGAGGAGAGAGAAAAGATTAATAAAGAGCTGGATGATAATTGGCGTCAGCTACGGGAGAGTGCTCAAGTGCCAGGAGTGTGCAAGTCCTCGGGTGGAGAGCTAATGTCGCGGATGGAAGAACCAGGAAGGACAATGAGAGGTGGAAAAAGAGTTGGAGAATCCTATTGAGGTGATGAAGACATAAACTTGGATATTGATGAGCCTGCAACCCAATACCCATTGGTGACAAAAGCCACTGGACGGACTCAGTATAAGCCATGGTCATTCATGGACATAATCAGCCTAGCTGGCAGGCTGCCCGACCTTACAGAAGGAGCAGGTAAATGGGTTACAAAGTTTGAAGAAAGCACAGCTGGTCAACAGCTGGTGCTAGGTAAAATAAAGACTATTCTCATGCTCGTGGCAGGGAAACAACCAACACAGGAAATTTCTGGGTCAGCAGGGTTGCCAGTTGCAGTAACTGACAGTGTGACTGATGATGAAAGATTCAGTGGACATCACGCTCGAATATGGGCTGCATTTAGGAAACAGTTTCCTGAGAAGATGGACGGCACCAAGCTTAAAAGAGAGGTCTTATCGGAGTCAGAGTGCCCCTCAAAGTTCTTAAAGTTCTTTCATTTTTTCAACCTGGGCTCCATCAGCATGACTTTGCTTGTGGGAAAGAGAGATGGCTTTAAAAATCAGTAAAATCCACACATTATCGAGGGAGCTAGGACCTACCTGCAGCTGCAAGCCACAGATGACAGAAATAGAACGGCAGTGGCTGGGGCAAGTACTAATCTTAGAAAAATGTCCATTAAGTCTTATCTTCAAGGCGAAATACCAATCAGCTCATTATAGTAGTTTGTTTACATTCCGAGCAATCACTGGTTTTATTCAACATGGCCCAACTTTTACAAAAACAACTTTGGCATTTAACGTTAGCTTAGCTTACCGTTTCTGAAGCACATCTCTTCACTCTTCTACTCATCGGGTATAAGTGCTTTGGGTCAGGGTTATATCCGGATGGCTTGCAGAAAATGGTCACTGCAGACCCATTGGCAGCCTGGCGAAGAGTGTCAGCAGAGAGTCAGGGTCCATTTATAGCACGACTAGCCACAACTGCAGTCTCCCTGGGTCCAGCAATGGCAGTTTATGGAAGGTGTGCCTACCGTGACTTCTCATTTTGTTGAGGCAGTTTGGGAATGCACACTCTCAAACCATTTTCTGTCTGTTTTAGCTAACGACGTAGAGTTAAATGTCTTTACACTACACACCAACACAGTAACGCTAAACACTATATTCAACAACACGGCAGCTCCGCTCCATCCATTTACTTTTCTCTCTCTATCTCTCACACAAAATCACGCGAGATTACAAAGCCATGTGTCATCACCCTGGGATGTAAACAAACTACTATAATGAGCTGAGCTAGTGTTTAACCTCAAAAATAAGACTTTATGGACATTTTTCTAAGATTATTATTTGCCCCGGCCACCGCCACTCTATCTCTGTCAGCTGTGGCTAGCGGCCGCAGGTAGGTCCTAGCTCCCGCAATATTGCATTGATTTTATTGATTTTTAAAGCCATCTCTCTGGCCCACATGCAAATTCATGCTGATGGAACCCAGGTTGAAAAATGCCAAAATGGCCTTTTAAGAAATCTTCAGCAGAAGTGAAAGGCTGAGACTGGAAGCATCTGGAATGAAAAGCATGTCAGAAAGATTGTTCAAAGGAATGGTGAAAAAGGCTATGCCACAAGAGGTGCAGAAGTGCCTGGATGGTATCGTGGGGGTTATGAAAATGGAATGGCCATTGTTCTCCAATGATGTTATGTATTATGTATACACTGTAAACCCGAATGTTCAAAGCACTTAAATAAATTAAGTTATGCTTACTCAAAGTTGTAATTAAAGTTCTAATAACTTAATTATATC
>JAQLOL010000020.1:269041-286845 GCA_029783665.1 Naso thynnoides | reverse complement strand
TAGTGAATGTATAAAGATGGATGAAATGATAGTTTCTTAAAATCCAAAACTTCTACATTGCCCCCTTGTGTCTACCTGCAGTACAGGTCAAAGAGTATGCCCCCTCCATGTTAGCATAGAGGACATGAGCCAAACTAGAAAAATCAAATACAGGTTAAACACACTTTCCTTTATGATGGTTTCTGTCATTCTACGAAGTGCACATCACGTTGGTGCATGTTCAATTGTTCATTTTTCTGATAAGTTTTGCTTTAATTAGAGATGTGCTGTATGTTAGGATCCATTATTTCCTTCCCGATACTGATTCCAACACCCAAATTTGGGTAGTGGCCAATACCATGTACCGATCGATACCAGTGCATAAAAATAACAATTCTTTTAAAATGTAAGGTGTAATTACAATTTAGTAAAATAAAAAGATTTTAATAGAACACTATGAAACAGTAGTGCAGCAGGAACTTAAAAACTAAATTATAGAGAAGTCTAAATCCTTACATAACACTAACTAGGCTAAATGGGAAGTAGCTGGGTGCCGATTAGCAGCAAATAAATCTTATGGTATCGGATTGGTGCACAAACAGGCATACTCGCTGATACTGATACCAGCATTTATGGCAACATCAGATGACTTTTCAGATATTAGTACTAGTATCAAAACAAGCCTAGTGTTAATAAGTTACTCGATTCTTAACAATGGGTTTAACATCACAGTTAGAAGCTTAACCCAACCTGCGACTGAGTCAGGCAGTTGTATGGGCAGGACCTTGATGACACTGCTCATCTGCTGATCACTACTTCCCAGTCTCTGGGTGCATCACTACACAGTGTAAACGCTGTGTACCATGTTACATCCATCAACAATAAAATGCAGCATTGGATGTTGGTGTGAAAGCATTTAAAAGTAGATTGAGCATCTGAAATTAATTACAAAAATATATATTCTATGTTTAATGCACAAAGATGAAGAGCCAGACGGGGAGATGCAGAGAGAGACAGTGAGATGCGCAATAACAGATAATAATAACAACGATTATACAGTTGCAGTGAGCATCAGGCAGGACCAAAGAAGGCGATGATGGTCATCTATTGCCTGTTTTTTCCTTATTATTTACTCTTACAAAAGTGAAAATATCCTTTTCTTTGTGCTCTGTGTATGTCAGAGAGTCAGTTCTCCAGATGATGCAGGCTGGTCAGAGAGTTGTGGATAATCCCATTTACCTCAGTGATATGGGAGCAGCTTTGACAGGAGCAGAGTCACATGAATTACAAGACGTCCTGGAGGAGATAAATGTGAGTTCTGTACAGGCTTAAAGGCCTATTAGGGACTGTCTCATTGTCTTTGTAGGAGACAGTCTGAGATGATTCCTTTTAAAAAAAAATAAAATTCATATTTAGGTTCTTACATTTAAAGTGTACAATGTACAGTAAGTTGAAAGTGTGCAGGTCTTTGAAGCCTGTTGCTGTGTTTCTTTGCAGATCCCAAAGCGCCTCTATAAGGCTCTGTCTCTACTTAAGAAGGAGTATGAGCTGAGTAAATTGCAGCAACGACTGGGTCGAGAGGTCAGAGGTCATCAGAAGTCACCAAACATATGGGCTTAAACAAGCTTCTATGCTTATCACCCCATTCCTCAGTCATTTGTCTGTCTTTCTGCTCTGCTCACAGGTGGAAGAGAAGATCAAACAAACTCACAGGAAGTACCTGCTGCAGGAACAGCTCAAGATCATTAAAAAGGTACAGCTGACTGTGTCTCCCTTGTGTTAGCAAAACATTTTGGTCACAAAATGCTAGTGCAAATTTCCAAAATAATACATTTTGTCAGCCCACCAGAGCTGATATCTGGACTATGACGTATTCCTTCTAATGACCCTGCGAGAACACTTTGCAGAGCTATTGTACTGCACTACATACGATGGAATCTGTTCATCCACCCTAGAATGTGTTTTACTGTCATTGTATAGCTGTCAGGATCATTTTCTTACCTAGTTTGATTTGGGACGGTACGGTGGTACGATTACGGCACACAGTTATTTACATTTCCAACGTCAAAAGTTGAGAATGGTACCAATATAACCAATCTGTACTGTTCTAATTTGTGGCACTTTTCCATCAGGGTACCAGCACACTGATCCAGCATCAAAAGTGTGGAGCTGGACATATTGCAGTCCACTGACTGTGAGCAGGCAAAAAGCTGTTTTTAAGTGTCGTTGTAGCACTGTAAATATATAATTTCAGTGAGTTGTGATATTTTATTAGGTGAGAATGTAACCACTTAGTCCCGCGAGGGAGACAAGCCAGTCATCTCGCAGCAGCAGCCCACCCCTTGCGTCATCACCCCTGGGTGAAAACTCACCAACCAACTGATGATCTGTGCTGTAAAGCTTCTGTAGCATTCTAAAAGAATTTTATTATTACCCCTTGCCCCAGCGCCGGCTCTGCTGCAGTTTGGCTCTTGTTGCTCTGGGCCTCACCATTGGGTCATCAGTGATGCAGTCCTTGATTCGCTGGTTACGTAGTAAAGTACAGCCCAGTTCCTGTCCATACATATTCTGATTTTTTTTTTAAATCGTTTTCACTGACTGGAAGTCCAGACTGATCTGTAGAGCGAGACAGATAGCTCAAGTGATAAAGATGGTTTTAAACAGCTAACACCACATTAGAGACAAGTTTTCAGTAGCTGCTTCCGCAGCTTTGAGGAGCAGATCTGTGAACTTGGAACCTTTAAAACATGTTTGGCTCTGTGTTTCAGGAGCTGGGTCTGGAAAAAGAAGACAAAGAAGCTATTGAGGAGAAGTTTAGAGAGAGACTTAAAGAGAGGACTGTCCCTCAGCATATAATGGATGTCATCAATGAAGAACTCAACAAACTTGGACTGCTGGACAACCACTCCTCAGAATTCAAGTTAGTTCTGTATATTTTTAATCGAGGCATCCATGACCCCCAGAAAGATTTCTGTAATCACACATTTTCCTTTCTAGCACCGTCAGGGTTACTTGTTTGTGGCGATGCAAAAAGTCCCCATTTTGGACACTTTGTGAGATTTCCTTTAGGAGAAATTAAGTGTAGCATTCAATGCCTGCAGGTGCCATTAATGTCACTGCCACAGCTTTTGATTTCTTTTCCTAGAAATGTTAATACCATCTGTTAAACCCTGCAGATCTGAAACTGCTGTTGCGATTGTGTGATTTTGAGTATGGTTTAAGTTTTTAGAATCAGTGGTACTCTATCCTTTTTTAAACTTAAGTTCAAATTCATGTCCATAATTCATGTTCATAACCCTAACTGTTTGTAATTAAAGTCACCTTGTTAAGTCCTTACTACTAGAAGCAATGTTTTTACAAGTGAATCCCCATTTTGTTGTATTATGCTATCCCACACCTTAAGCACCCAAATGATGAATTACAGACTCCTACCAAATGTTCAAACTATCCCAGTGGTTAACAGGTGGTGGCAAAATGCCAAGAAAAGTAGCACTGTGACAAAAAATTACAGTGAGGAACAGCTAGTATAGATTTAAGGTATCCCTCTTTTTTGTTTTTTGTTTTTTGTTTTTTCGGTTAAAATGTGAGTGGAAAGAAATGGCTTTAGCAGGCTTGCTAGACCTCAGATATGCACACAGTGGGTCTCATTCATGAAACACGAGCAGAGCATATTTCTATGTAAACTGTTTGCAGATGGAAATTAACATGTAAATTGCCATTCATTAATATTTTAGTAGTGTTGTTTTTTTTTGTTTTGTTTTGGTTTTTTGCATCAAATTTCATATTGAAGGATTTTCGTTTAACTTCTTGGATAGTTCTTCCAACAAAGGACACAGAGTCAGTGGCTTCCGTTTCCTCCTTCCAAGTCTTTGATTTATGTGTGCCTGTCACACGAATACTAACAGAAGAAAATTAAATATTTTTCTCAACTGCCCTTCAGCCAAGGTAACTTTGATCTCAGTGTTGGAAAAGTTTCTTTCACTCTCTCTTTTTCTCTTCATTTAAGTCACGCTCCCAGGTCGACCGGATGCACCTGGTCATAGTAGCCTAATCATCACCTCCTTATTGGTGCTCGTTGGCTGTTCATGGGCGAAGATGTATGCTAATTGCCCTGTCTCTACACTTTAGCCCCGCCCACTTCCATAAATCATGAACCATTTGTCAAAGACTGCACACTGTAGACTCTTGTGGCCGACATCAGTGCAAACATTAATTTTTCATTTATAATGTGTCTGTAACTTTATGATAATGTGATGCCTAAGATGACTAACATTATTAAGTGCTGGTCATAGCTATTGCAAATTTGTGCTTGTTTGCGTGCAGATCTGCTCACAGATGTACTAACATTTTATGAACGAGACCCAGTGTGTTTCGGTGAGAAACACCAAATATAAATACAATCTGAATTAATGTAAAAAGAAATTGTTACGCAGAAAACTCCACTGGAAAACTTAAGTGGCAGCATCTATTAAGCTAATTTTGTATGCACTGGTGCTTTTGGAGATACTACAAGACACATTTTACACTGACAATAGCAAAAACATTCTTGTTCTACTCTGAGCTACAACAAAGGTAAAGACTGATTAACTACAACTATGTGTTTCAGTGTAACCCGTAACTACCTGGACTGGCTGACCAGCATGCCTTGGGGTACCAACAGTGAAGAGAATTTATCACTGGAGAGAGCGAAAGAGGTTCTGGAAGAAGACCATTATGGAATGGATGATGTTAAGAAACGAATATTGGTTAGCAAATGCTCACACACCAGAAACACTTAAAATCACAAGAAAATTTAAGGAATATTTTGTTCACTTGAATAGCAAATGTTTAGGTACTGTATGTCGGTCAAAACATAAAAAACTGAATCTTTTTGTAGTAGAAATGAATTGGACTCTGTGTCTTCATGCAGGAATTCATTGCAGTGAGCCAACTTCGTGGCTCTACCCAAGGGAAGATTCTTTGTTTCTATGGACCTCCGGGTGTAGGGAAGACTTCAATCGCCCGCTCTATAGCCAGAGCCCTCAACAGACAGTACTTCAGATTCAGCGTGGGAGGCATGACTGATGTGGCTGAGATTAAGGGTCACAGGTCTGGAAGTCTATATTGCCATTATTGCTGAGGGAATATGATAACTGAAATTGTCAATATCATGTACAGGGCTCTGTCTCTGGTATTAGGCCAGTGCGGGTGTGAAAAAGTTTAGAAAATAAATTGGGAGAGGGATACTTCTTAATTTACAAGTTTTTTTTTTTTTTCCAATATAGTAATTAGACCTCTTAAAATGTGTTTGAACATGTTTAGGAGGACGTATGTTGGGGCGATGCCAGGGAAGATTATCCAGTGCCTAAAGAAAACCAAGACAGAGAACCCTCTAGTGCTAATAGATGAGGTAAGTATGGTGGTGCTGTTAGGATAAGCATAATTCCATATCACAGCAACACTAAAATTACTACTCACCCTCATGCCAATGGACGGTCTGGTAAATATTTTTAGTCCATAGATGTTACGACCTTTGATGGCATGTGAGAAAGGAAACATTAACATGACAATCAAAATGAGATGGAGTCAGAGTATGCGTGGCACAAGGAAAGAGTTTATTAAACAGAAAAAAAACCTAACAAAGGATTACAAATGTGGAGGAGTGTGGGACGAGGTGGTTGTGCCAGATAAAATGAGATAAATACAATAAAACTAGTCCTAACTGTCTTCAAATCTGAAAACAAAACTCATACAAAAACCTGACTCCTACCTAAAAAAAAAAAAAAAAAGCTTAACCAAAAGTAAATACAGAAGTGGCACCAACCCTAAAACCTAGTGGGTTTTTTTTGACAACGGAGACCTACGTGAGTGGAAAAATGTACAGATTACCCCAATTTACCTACGTCCACAAAACCTCACTCCACAAACCTTTTAAGAAACAAAGTTAACTTAAGGTGTATGAAGGGCTCAACACCACGAACAGCAGCTCTAACAGGCAGAGAGGAGAGAAGAGCAATCACTGCAGGCATGGTCCTTTCATGTGTGAGCCTGGGTGTTGATTGGCCAGGCCACACTCTACAGGTGCAGGCCAATCAAGTTGATGGCACCTGGAGAGCAGACACTGGTTTGGGAATAAACAAAGAGCACCCCCTTGTGCTCCAGGGAGAGAGAAAACCAGGAAGGAAAAAACACACCTACAAACAAAACTGCACCACGCCCCTGCCTGGCATGATGCACAAACAAAAAAAAAAAAATCCAATTTTTCCTAATTCCATATACATAAAGCCTTACTTAACAGAAATAAGTGTTTTTGCTGAATGTCTCTAGGTTTTGGTAGGTTGAAGTCTCGGCTTTCAAAGCCATCATTCCCAAAAAGGCTTGGATTAAGCTCCACTCAAGACTACTTCATCCTGTCATACCCTGTTTGACTCAGATAACGTTTGCAGTTCTTTAGCTCTATCAGAAATCCTCTGCTGCAGCCAGACATGTCTCAAGTTATAATGAAAGAAAGTTTAAAAATAGTCAAACAACATTAGCAGGACATGAACAATTTAGCCAGGAGAGTAATGAAGCTTATGCTTATGAGCTGAGGGCTTTACAGGCACTTTGTTTTAATATTTTTCAAATAACATTCATAAAAGTTCAGTCTCAAATTGATGCCCCTTTATAAAAAGAAACTAAGTTAATACTCCACAGTGAGTTAACCTTCAGATCAGTAATTAATTTAGTGAGTCAGCAGAAGTCCTGTTTTGACAAAGGATGGTCCTGTTGGTGGTGGAGGAGAGAGCAGATATTGAGTACAGGCCTGCAGTGTGAGTAGAAATATGAGGCCCTGCATAAATCAAAGTACAGAGCGTGAGTCACAGCTACAACACCTGCTGGCTTTAATGTGAAACTCTCCTGCTGGATTCTGTAGCCACCTGGCGCTCTTCATAATTTGTCCCTGTATAATCTTTGTAACTTCTCAGGGTTTTCGGTGCCACTGAACATGAAACTCTGTTTTTTAGTAAAATGTTGCCCCGGTTACGGTCCAAACAATTTATCTCACCTACCACAGCGTTACAAAATATCCCAACAGTTCATTCTTTCACTGCTTGCAGCCCCACCTACTGATATGTTTGAAACTTGGAATTGGTTGTCAGCAGTGGCACAGTGGGATACAGACGCTGTCTCACTTGAAACTGAAATACAAGCTGCTGTTACTTGGATATTGAGAAGAAATACAGTTTATCATGTCGTACATCAATGTTTATAGCCCTCATCTGTTCCCCAGGCACCATCAAAACCCAGGTTACATCAATGTCAAGCTAAATACATGAGATGTTTTATTTGCATCTCAGTGAGACGATGACACATTTTGCATCAGGAGGTGGCTAATATCATGTACTACACTCCTGGATATATTCAGAAGAAGCTGTTGATGTGTTTTTTTGAGCTGAATGTCAAATTAGAGCAGTTACAGATTAATGTGCATTGGTGAATAAGTGTGTTTTAGCTGAATTTTAGTAATCAATTAGTATTTCAGTTATGCTAGTGAGAGCAAGGGAAATCTAACACCATTAAGGATAGCATCCTCACTTCTTCAGGTATCACAGTCATATTATTGCAGCTCTACATCTTGTGAAAAAATATTATCAAAATGTAGTTTGCAAAGTCCTGCTGGGCTTTAACACATAATTCAAATCCAAAACAAAAGATAAAGTGGTTAGATTGTGCTTCTTCAAATCTGTACTTGAACACCAAGCATAGTGGATCATACAAAAGTATGCAGTTGGGCTGCCATCAGACACTATAATATTTTTGTTATCCATTACTTTTTGTTAACTCAAATGTCTATCCATTTGCCTACTTTTGTCTAGTTATGTTTATCCATAGCCTATGTTTGTCTACCAGGTCAGTGGCCTTACGGTTTGAGTGTCCACCCTGAGACTCGGAGGTTGGTGTTATGATTCTGTGTTACTTCTGGTTGTTGTTGCTTTCTTTTGTGTTTTTTCTCCCCTTCCCCTCTCTGTTTCTTCATTTTCTGCAAGGCATGTGTGTGGCTGGCTTCTCCTGCAGCAGTTGACGAGCTCATCACCTGACTATAAAGCCCTGGTTTTCACTCCACTACTCAGCCAGATAATTCTGTCTCGCCGTTCAGTGGTGCCAGCCATCATTTTTGACCGTCTTCTTGCCAGCCCGTTGCTGCAAGTTTCTTTGCACCAAGATTTACCAGTGTTTTCTCTGTGTTTACAGCTATTCCCTGTGTCTTCGTTCTTGCCAGTCAGTGTCTGAGTGCCAGCCAGCTCCCTGCCTCTACTCCTTGCACTTTTTTGGGTCTTTCATGTAATAAACTTGCTGTTTATCTAATCTCATCCTCTGTCTCTGCTTTGGGGATCCAGTCCTTGTTAAACACAACAGTTGGGATTTGAAACCCGACTGAGTCATAACAAAGACCATAACAATGGTACCTGATGCCTCTCTGCTTGGCACTCAGTATCAAGGGTTGGATTCAGGGTAAAGCCCTGCAACAAAGCAGTTATGTCCAAGGAGTGTACTTGTACACAGAGGTGGAAAATAACAAATTACATTTACTTGCATTACTGTAATTGAGTAGTTTTTTGTGTATTTGTACTTTTTTAGGTAGCTTTTAATATCTGTAATTTTACTTTTTTAAGTAGGTTTTGTTCAAAGTATTGTTCTTCACTACATTTCAAATCACATCCGAAACAGCTAAATAAAAAACAAAAATAGAAAATAATAACAATAACAGCCCAGAAACAACTGCAGTGAATGATGGGCAGGAACACAAACTGGGGCTAAATCACATTGGTAACCATTAAAACTGTCCTACTGAACCGGCCAATTGAAACCTTGACATTTAGAGCGGAAAAAAGCCGCACTGCAGCAGCTACAGGTTTGGAGAGGTGAGGTGAGCACAGCTGCATAGTACAGGAGCCAGGAGTTTATTCAGAGAGGCAGATTGATTTGGTGCAGCAACAGCAGCAGCACCTGTCGAACAACATGAAGCAGGAGGGGAGCGAGAGGGACAGCCAGCCATGTTCAGAAAATAAGGCAGAAAAAATGTTCACAAGTGTGACACCTCCACTGCTATAACTCCTTCCTATGGTAACACCACGTACATTTGATTAAAAAAAAATGCTGTTGTTAGATTCATTCATTCACTTTGTCATTTATCAGAGAAGAGAACAGTAAACATCAGTGGCTAAAAAGTAACTAGTGCTGTGAGTAATTTTAAAAACAAAATTTATACTTTTACTCTTTAAAACTTTTATTTTTACTTGTAATTGAATATTTCAGCAATGTAACAGCACTTGTAGTTGAGTAAAAATTTTCAGTGCTTTTTTCCTCCTCTGCTTGGACATTAAGCCACCTCATGCTTCAGAAATAGGGAATAGCTCCTGACCTATAGGCAACTTACTTATGTGTTTGTCTCCCATTACAGTCAGTTGGTTAATCATTAAATGTAGCTAGTTGTGTTTATCCATCACTTTAAGCTTTTAATATCCATCCATTAGCTTAATTTTCAGTAACAGGTAATCTTGCTTATTCATTGCTTTTAGTACATTGTGTTTATCCATTAGCCTTAGTTTGGCTGTTTGTTGGTTAGTTAGCCTACTTATGATTGGCTATTTTTTTTTTAACTACTAACTTTATTCATGGGGTGGGCCACCTTTGGTTTTATGTGTAGCTAGTTATGTTGTTGTTGTTTTTTTAATTACTCTAAGCTAACAACAGTTTTTTTTCATGAACCTACCTTTAGTTTATTATTTGAACTGTTTGTCCATTGCTTTTAAACTAACTAATTTAAAACTAATTTTAATCACGTAGGTTACTTTTAATTAATTGATTTGCCACCAACAACAGACCCCGCCCGATTGTCTCCAAATTCAAACACTTTAAACCGAAAGAACTGGTCAAACATCAAGGAAAACGGCTTAAAGGAACGGACTATGGACTAAACGATCAGTACCCGAAAGAAATCATCGACGGACGGAAAAAACTCTTCCCCATCTGCAAACAAATGATCTCAGAAGGAAAGAAAGCAGTCATCTCAGAGCACATAACCAGCCACACATAACCATAATTCAATCATAGCCACCTTAGGTGCAGAAAAAGCCTTCGACAGAGTTAACTGGTCATTCCTCATCCACACCCATTCACAGTTTTGGCTTTGGAGAATCATTTATTAACTGGATCAGAACACTTTATGCCTCACCTACAGCCACAGTCATTACTAACGGACAAACCTCACAAAACTTCACTCTTCACAGGGGGACCAGACAAGGTTGCCCACTCTCTCCCTCTCTGTTCACAATTTTCATTGAACCCCTAGCAGCAGCCATCTGTCAGAACCCCCTCATCACGGGAATCCAAACCCCCAACATACACCATAAAATCAGCCTCTATGCAGATGATATTTTACTATTCATTCAGAATCCACAATCATCACTGCAAGAAGTCATCAAAGTTACTGAATCATTCTCTCCTCTCTCTGACTACTCAAAAAAACTGGAACAAATTCTCCAAACTCCCATTAAATACCAACAGTCTGGATGTTGCAACCCTTACATCACCCATCCTCTTCTGCACAAATCACATCACTTATTTAGGCATCCACATTTCCCCCAGGCTGTCCGAGTTGATCAACCTGAATTTCACCCCACTACTCAAAACAATTCATGACGATCTCCAACGATGGATGAACCTTCCACTATCGATTCTAGGCAGAATAGCAACATTTAAAATGACAATCCTCCCCAAAATCAATTATCTCCTCTCAATGATCCCCACTAACCCACCTCTCACCTTGTTTCATTCCCTCGATTCATCCATCATATCATATCATATTATTCACTAGCAAATCAGCTACAGTACATCTACAAAGGGACCCACCTCACTCAGTCAGACAGCACTTGGTTAGATATAGAACAGTTAGCAAAGACATCCATATTTCAGATTTACCATTTCTTAGTCAAACTATCAAAAAACACCCATTTCCAAAACTCCACAATATCATCAACTCTGACAGCCTGGTGGAAATTCTACAACATTACTAACTCCACCCTGGCACCTTCACTTTTCACTTCGATTTGGCACAATCCAGACTTCATCAGCAATAAACAGTCACTATACTTTAGCAGTTGGGTAGATAAAGGGATCACTCACCTCAAACATATATTCAACAATAACATCCTGGTTCCATTTCCCCTCCTGGTCCAGAAGTTCGGCATCAGGCTATTGTTCTAAATTGCTCTGGGCAAGATAACAAAAATTGTGTGATTTTTTTTTCAAACAGGAAGCAAATGTGATTGAACTTTGTTTTTTTCTCTTTATTGCGAATTGTCAGCATACATTATATTGACAAAAATATTGGAAACATTGACATTGATGAAACATTACAGAACAGAGACAGAACCGAAAGCAAAAGTAAACAAAAAATGGATAAGCCTACAGGACAAACAGAAGTTGAAATAAATTAAGGACAACTAAATAAGTAAAGATGCGAGAGTGTGCTGATATATTCACTTAAACATGTTTTAACTATTGCAAACATTCACTGTTTTGATCGCTTTTTCGTTTTGTGATGAAGAAATCGTTGATATATAAGTGACTGAACTTTGAACTGAAACTTCGATTTTTTTTTTCTCCTTTGGTCTAATTTAAATAGGTTAACTGTACAATAAGAAAGTGAACGATAAGACCAGGAGTGTCATCTAAAAGAATTCAAAAGACACTCGTCATTTCAGGTGTACTTAAACCAAAGCATCAAACCCCAATTAAATGACGAGGATGTGTGCATTGCCCCTTTAAGGATGTAGCCAAAACAAAGCAAGGACTGGCCGCACGGAAGTAGTTCTGTTTCGGTGGCTATTCACAACAGTATGTGAGAAATGAGGGCTAGTAATTATTTAATATTCAGTTAGCTCTCTAACAAGGCCTTTTCAGTTTCATGAACAGTAGCTAATTTCCTTTCATTTACTTTATTTTGATAAAATAACGAACTCGCGGACTAAAAGAAGGATAGCCCAGCTAGTTAGCTTGTTAGCCAGTGAGCAGCCATGCCTTCCTACTCTGAACTGAGGAAAACCAACCACTTCTACTACTTCATCAAATTTACCTTAAATGTCTACTCAATGCTCTTCTCGGTAAGTTTTGGCTTCAACTATCCTCATCAGATGTGACTACTAAGTTCATCAGGGTCGCAACAGTCCCAAGTAATTGTAGCTATAGACGCCGCGAACCACCTATTAGCAAATTTCATTTAGAGCAATTGCGTGTATCATCTGCACTCATACGTTTTTCTCAGCATACTGCGAATGAATATTGCCTACTGCACAATTCGGCATACATCCCATACAGGAAACTTGAATCATTTGATTCTATTGTGAATTTCGAAACCCGGGTACTTCTCCAACTGGCTAACATCCATCATCTCAACAGCCTTACGGTGTGAAACGAGCTCTACCTGACATTTTATCGAAAGAAATTTCTGTATGCCGGTTAGAGCGTTTGCCGTATTTACCACTATATTGTTACAACAACAAAAGGGAGGTAAATTTGGTTTACAAATTTGCGATTGTAGCTGTGCAATCCAATATTAGGTGGCCTCACTTTCTGAAGGGATTTGATATAGACTTCAGCGGATACTAACGCTAGCTAACGTTAGCTGGTGAATGGTTAATTTACCACGTAGCTGTTACTACCTCTGACACAATTTATCCTGATCAGTTTTAATCGGCTGTTAATACAGGGATTGTGGGCAATATATAAACTTAACTAGACCCAGGTACAAATAATTGAATGTGGTGTTGAAACGATGCACGGCTAACATGCAAACACCTCGCTGGTGCAGGGCGTTGGATCCAGTTAAAGGGATAATGTGGGTAAATTGTTCTGTCGACAGAAAATAGGAGCTGCCTTAGGAGGAACTTTCCTTAAACAGGTCCATATTACAATTAAAATGTACGTGTACTTACAGTAAATTGTGTGTTGAAATTTCAAATAGTATAACATTTGATGCCTAACTTACCTGATCTGAACTGTTATCTTAGCCAGTTTTCTTTTACAGAAAGAAATTAGTATTCCAGTTTTATATATGTACAAACACACTTGGCATGTTGAGAGCAATCTGGGTAATATAGTAAAAAGGTGAGCAAACAAAAAGATATTTATATTAGTAAAATTTTCCTGTTCATTGCTGCTGTTACTTTTTAAATGTGATTATTTGGTACTTAAATTAAAGCTGAGGTAGGCAATGTTTGGAAATCAAGCTAGCTGTAGCATGAGACACCTAAGGTAGCGACTGATCTGCCCCCTGCCTTCCCTGTTTATTCTGTATAGCTCCGACCCATCCCTCACCCAACACAAGTTTTATTTTCTTTGCTGTCACTCTCATGTAGATTCTCTTTTTGTTGGTCTGGCCTAAGCTGGAAGAGCAACATTTCCTCCTGGGTTGTCAGCCATTGTACGGGGGCTTTCTGTTGATGAGGGGATGTGTATGCACATCTGCCTTTGTAGAGAAGCCAATAGGAACTTGCACTCTCTGAAATGACCCACGAGAGGTGGGAAAGTGTCTGTCACGGTCTTAGTTTCCTAAAATCTCAATACAGAGCCAATAAGAGGTGCGAAAGTCTCTGGAATTTTCTTTCAGACCACCTAAATTACAATTATTGATTTCTCAATTCTTCAAATCGTCAGTGCGATTTGACCTTCAATTTTAAGGGCGTAATTGAATCGATTTTCAAGCTTTTCTTCCAGCCATTGTTAGACTATAGTGAAATACAGTCTTGATTTGTAAAAATCAAAAATGTAGCTATTTTTTGTTTTGCTAAAAAAAAATTTTGTCATCTTATTTCGGTAGAAAGGCTACATGGCATCATGAGTGATATACCTTCTGTATTCATTTGCAATGTTCTACTCAAACCACTCTTTTTCACTCTTTCCCTTTTTCTCTGTCCCCCTCAATCTCTTTCCAGCTGATGGGTCTTTGTGTGCTCTGTGTGGGGGTGTATGCTGAAGTGGAAAGACAGAAGAATCGAACCTTGGAGGGCCTTTTCCTGGCTCCAGCTGTGGTGCTTATTCTGTTAGGCCTGGTGATGTTTACAGTGTCCGTGGTGGGCATGGTTGGATCCCTCAGGGACAACAAGACCCTGCTGCACATGGTAGGGATGATGAGGGGGAGAAGGAGGTGTTGTCATGGGCATGTCTTTTTTTTCCTTTGTGTGTTGGGTGTGATGTGTGTGGGTAAAACTTTTGTTTCATGTTTGAAGTTTCAAAACTTCATACTACGTGGGTTGTCAGCTAAGTTCCAAAATCGGAAAAGTTATAGGAAATCATGTACCTCTACTGAAATATGTGTTAAAAAAAATGCACATACAAATTACACGTCAGTAATCAACTGAAATTAAGAAGTATGAATTATGTTTGTTTGCAGAATTGTAGCATTCATAAAAATTTAAAGCAATGATTGCTTAGAATACTTTTTTCGTTTTTTCTTTTTTTAACCTTGAATGCAAATGCCTATTCGTTGGATTTGCCAAGAGCAGAAAAATAACTCAGTGGTAGCTGGTTCATTAGTAGTTCTAGGTGCTACAATCCCTGACAACACTACACGTATCTTAGAACTTGGAGTTACATGTGTGTAGCTTTCAGTTAAGTGAAGAGAATGTGACATTGTGCACTAATGTTTATTGGTGTCTTATAATCCCGTAAGGGATGGGTCTTCGGACATGACACGAAAATAAAAACTCATTTGTTCACTCATTCATTCATTTATTCATACAATCCCTGAAGATTCAGCAATTTAATTTCCTGAGTGAGATTGTTCTTGGAGACGAGAGATAGGCAGTGATAGGGCTCTGTTCCCATAAAGCCCTATGCTACGGAGACATCCCAGTAACCAAAGCCAATTTTCCCATGTTAGCCTTCACCAATCTCTCCAATCTGTTGGCATGTGATAGAGTGACCTCATAGGCCATGATTGGCCACCAGAATTGAGGCAGCAGTCCAAATTGAAAGCATCACAGCTTCAACTTCCCTGGGAGAGCAGTCTTGTTGATTTGCATGAGGCTGCTGATCTTTCCTGAAGCGTCACTAGAAAAGTGTCGCCAGCAAATCCATTTTTTTCCTCTAGTACAGTACGCCTGCCAGGCACTCCCCTATTGCTGCTACGTGGCACATTTTTCTGGCGGTATTTGGCCACGCATAAAAGTTAGAGTAATTTCAACTGTTCAGCTCAAGATGCGACGCCGCACCGCCTGTCAGTAATAATCAATAGTAATTGATTGCATTTTTATACTGCTTTTCTAGATACTCGAAGCACTTTGCAGTGAAGGGGAGATCTCACTAACCACAATCAGTTTGCGGCACCCACCTGGGTGATCCACAGCAGCCATTTTGCACAAGAGCACCCACTGCACACCAGCTTGAGGTGGAGAGTGAGATGAGTGAATAAGCCAGTTACATGAGGGGGATGATTGGAGGGCCAGATCGAATGGGATAGGCTTTTGGCCAGAGGGAAGATCGCCACCTGCTGGCCACGACCACTTCCAGCCTCAACTTAGTGTCCCCAGGAGGTCTCCCATTCAAGTAGCTTTAGTGATACCAGAGGCAGGCTAACTGTTGGTCTGGCTGCTGGCCTGAATGTCACTTCTGGCTGAAGCTGCCAATTAAATGAAATAGGAGGTTGGCTTTACTATCACCAGGTCCCTACTAGGCCGGAGAAACTGTAGTAAAAACAATAGGATAATGGAAAACACGGATAAGAAGTTAATACTAGCTCTATTTTCCTGCAGATGCTCTTCCAAAGCTGTGGCTGCTGTGACACTTCTCTATGTGGTTGACCCTTTAGTTTTTCGAACTGCTTGGTGTCTTTGAGCTCTCTGTTGTACCATTGTCCAAGGCTTTGATGGGTCTTTCCAGGACAGTCGGTATTGGCTCGTCATAGATGTGAAACCCTTCATTAGCTGGTCTGCCTTTCACATTGAAATGCTACAGGACTTCCTAGGTTTGATCTCCACTCAAGCCCTTTTGATGTTTTCCTGAAGTTTGTTTGATAGGTGTTTGGTGCATGCTTTTGTTGTTGTTAGTGTGGTCATGTCATCCATATGCGCTCTGATTGGAGGGAGACTTTATTTTGGGTGCTATGCAACTACAACACTGATTCTGGAAAAGCTGGGATAATGTGTTAAATAAAACAGAATTTGATCTCTATAATAATTGAGAAAGTAAGAGTATACAATACAGTATACTTAGTTGAAATAAGGTATAAAGAATATTTTCAACGGCTTTCTTGATACGCTTCATTAATTTTAGAGACCACCCTCTGTCTTTTAAATTTAATGCCCGCTACATGTTTTAAAACAGTTGGTACAGAGATGACAAAGGGCCACATCAGCCATGATTTTGTCATCTATTCTGTTGTTTTTAATTACTGAATTAAGAAAAAAAAACTTGTCTCATAAGTATGTCATTAATTCTTAAAACATGTAAAGTCCTCTTCAGTGTTTTGCCTCATCCTGAAAAAGATATAAGTAAAGCACAGTAAATAATGGATAATGCCTAATCACAAAGTAATTTATTTCAAATTAAAAAGGATTGCTATGACACATGGATTAATTTAATCACAATAAGTATTTGTCCTCTTGTACTCAAAAGGTCTAATTACTACTGACACACACACACATGCACACACACGCACACACACGCGCAAACACACACACACACACCAGTTTCCAGTCTGCTGAACATAACAACTGTCACAGTCTGTAAAAAAAGTCTGCAGTGTTAGTTTAAGACATTTTTCTTCTCCTACATGGCTGTTAAAACCAACACAAAACTATAGAATGACAGAAAAACATTTGGTGAAAATCAAATGGAAAAATAATACATTTTATCTCAAGCAAGGCTATACATACCAGATATCTTTTTTTACTCAATACGGTGATGGATTCTCATTAAATGGTTTCAGATACACCCAGTAAAGCGTTAACTCATGTAGGTGGGAGCCACCTGGGGTTCTGGACTGGCACTGTAAGGCTGTGTACTGTGAACAGCAGTTTGATTCAACTTAGCCACATGACATTTGTCTGACCTGGAGATATCGTCTGACTGCAGTAACAGCACAACTTCCATATTGCGTATATAACAGGAGTTTTCTCTAAATACCATAAATCCTGTTCATTTATCAAAATGTAGAAAATGGTTCAAATGAATTTATATGTTTTATTAAAATATTTCATTATTATTGATTGTAGTCAAGTGTCTGCAATTATAGCCATGTTTCTTTCTGTTTGTTCTTGTTACGTATCTGCTGCTTAAGCACTCTACATGGGCTCTGTACTATGAAGCGAGTTCAACATGTCCTGGATCTCTTTGTGTTACCTGGCTTCACTAAACCAAACAAAAGCAATACAGCTAATGGTCGCACAAAGCAGGTTATCAGGTTTTCCTCATTTACACATGAGCACGTTTACATAAAAGAGGCAGGGTTTGCAGCATATGACCAATCATAAACATTGACTGAGCAGTTAGTGGGAGCAGAGCGGCATGTTTTAAATACAAGGAGCAAACTAATAATTCAGATGAAAAGCAACTTCAGCCGTCAGACATAGGAAGATCAGAAAAAAAATCGCCAACTGTGTGAATGTGTAAAGCATTACAGGCCTAATATCAGTGCAAAGGTAAAAAAAAGATTCATACTGGGGCGCCCGCTGGCTCAGTTCGTAGAGCAAGCGCCCCATATACAGAAGCTACGTCCTCGCGCAGCGGACCCGGGTTCGATTCCACCTGTGGCCATTTGCTGCATGTCATTCCCCCTCTCTCTGCCCTGTTTCCTGTCCACT
>JAQLOL010000020.1:238725-256143 GCA_029783665.1 Naso thynnoides | reverse complement strand
TAATAATAATAATAATAATAATAATAATAAGTAATATATGAGTGAAGTTTCAGCTTTGAAAAATGATAAAGTAGCTATAAAAAAAGGAAGCGATATAATAAAAAATTTTGTGCATAGAAGAGCATTTGTGAATGCTAATCTCAAGTAAAGACAACAACATCACCACTTCCATCAGAGAGGCCCAGCATCTCCTCATCCCAGGATGAAGAAGCTCAACAATCTACAGCTCGAGTGAAGAGGTAGAGCGGGATGTCTGCTTATCAGAACATCACTGGTTCGATCCCTGATTCCTCAGGTCTACATGTCGAAGTGTACTTGGGTAAGATACTGGCCATCAAATTGCTCCTGGTGAGTGTTTCACTGATGTGTGAATGTGTGTGTATGAGCAGGTTGACTCTTTGTAGAGAAGCTACTTTACTATTAGTGTGTGAGTGTGTGATGCTGACTTGTGTTGTAAAGAGCTTTGAGATGTTTAATGAAATTTACCTTTAGGCCTGCCCCCCACCATCATCTGGGTCTCCTCTCACCTGTCTTCACCTGGCTGCAGCCTCCTCCTCCTCCTTCACAGATCTTGTTAATGACACAACAGGCTTGCAAGAACTTTCCTGAGCCCATTCGTTACAGTACAGGGGTTACATGTCAGGGCCAGTATACAAGCGGTTCATGCACACATCAGGATGACCCTGATGAAGGCCGCAAGCCCAAACGTGTCATCCAGAAAAAAAAGTTGTTCTTTAAACTACAAGTGTTGCTTGAGCTTTTTTTGTTTTAAACCTCTTCAGGACATCCACAAATCACTCACAGCTTTTTTTTTGTGAACCTGTTCGGCTTAGATTCCCTCACTAACTCATCATAGACAATCCATTAGCAAACAAAGTCACCATGAGCCCATGAAGAAAGAAGTCCATGACAGCTCCCACTTGATTTTCACCTCTTTTCACTATTGCAAAGTCTTTTTTCCTCACTTATACAGATAATGCTCATACAGCATGTTAATTCTGAGTTTGTTTGTTTTTTTTTAATTGGCTGTTTTTATTTGCTGTTTTCATCTCTGGGTTGCGTGATAATGTGAGAGGAAGTAAAAATCGTTTTTTAATCTGAACAGTATGGGCGTAGTGCTTCATTTGCTGCCGGTGGAGCGCAGTGACTGGACTGCGGCTCCGAGCAGCAGAGGAGAGAGCAGCTGGGTGCTGGCATTGAACACAGACGCTGGTTTTACATGTAACGTGAAGCTTACGGCATTGTGTCGAGTCTTCTGTCTGGCCTGCTGTCACTGACGCTCCTCCTACGTTCCGCTGCTGATCCTCTGATCCTGCGTGCTCGCGGGACGCGTCGGGCCCGCGAGGCGTTACGCACCGTGACACCATCCATCAGCTGCCGTTTTGCTTTTGGATGCCTGGGTCGTCATCTTCAACGAGGAAAAAAAAAAAAAAGAATATTCAGGATCGCACTGGGGGGTGGGACAAAACGGCCTTGTGCGCGGCGCACATCACTCGGAGGCTCGTTCAGCCCTCCTCAGCGTGGTCAGAGACAAAAATAAAACGTCGCTGACGTTATTTCTCCCGATGTCTTTGCACCTGAGCATCTGGAAGGTTGCTGTCCTGCTGTAGCTCTCTACACTGAGGTCATGTAAGTAAGCTCCTGATGCTCACTGTTATTGTGTTTGGTGGGCGCATCTGTGCAGGGGGACACGGCACATCTGGATATTGATAATAACTTGACTGTAGGCACAAACAGCCTTAACGCACTGTGCCTATTGCAGGCCCCGCATGCATTTAAATGTGACCAAACGGCACATGGCTTTATTGTAGGCTGCTGTACATTCATATCATCAAATGAGAATGACTGTGGTGTTCAACTTCTATCTGCACGCTGCACAAATAGCCTTCACTTGAAGAGGCTACAAATGAATCTAAACAATAGGCCTATAAAAACAAGGGATTAAACGAGCCTACTAATAAAGAGTAATTGTTGAAATCATGACAGAAAACGAGCAGGCGACCCTGAACGTCGAGGTGTTAATATCACAATAATTGCATCAAAACGAGACAGACTCTGACGCTACATATACCATATTCCTTCAATGGCCACTCTGTTGCCTGTCCACCATTACACCTGTATGTTGGCAGTTGCTCCTGCTCTCTAAATTTCACCTTTACAAAGGGTGTAAAGTTCCATTTTGTCCAAAAAGGTATACATTAAGGATGCAGAATACTGAATTTTTTGCAGATATCTGATATTTTACAACTCATTTGGCTGATAATCGACTCCCATATATATGTTTTTTTCCTCTTCTGTAGTGGAATTTACACACAGTATTATTATGTATACTCTTACCCTGTTGGCCTGCCGGGCAATTGCAGGCATAAAATCCAAATCTTAAAATTATGTAATATTCATTCCTTGTGCAAAAGAAGAGAAATACTTGCACTTACGTTATGTAAAACACATCATATTTTTTTATGACATTTGCTTTTGAACAAAACAAGTGAGATACCTCCTACTTAAAACTGGGTAATGCTCCATCTGAGACAGTCATAACAACACCCGCAACCAGGGGTTCTATTTGCACGTGACGAAGTCAGTAAACTTAACGTCTGACCACAGTGAACATGTGAAACATGGCGTTGACTCATGGCGTTTAATCAAGGAAACAGCAACCTGGTGTTTTATCTGTTATTGTATCAGTGGATATCAGATATTTCATTTTAAAGCCAATATCGGCCGATACTGATAATGTGCGGATAATATCATGCATCCCTAGTATGATCTCAATTAATATGCTCATTACTTCAATGTTATGTGCTACAGCACAACATCGTCACTAGCTATAGCTTTGTGCATTTATTGCAGTGTAAAAAGCTAAACATCACAGGTATCATAGAGGTTGACTCGATGGCAGAGATGAGAGAACACTAACTGTACAGGTGTACCTAATGAAATGGCCACTGAGTGTACTTAACATGCAGATAAATTCACTTAAAAAAGACAATAAAATAAGAGTCAATGAATTTTTCTAGTCTGTATTCTACATTGTCAGTATTTTCACTCAGACTATAGTTTACATTGTCTTCATATTCCTGAGGGGCTCATTTGTAAAAAAAAAAAAAACAATATCTCTGTGTTGATTTTTTCACTGTTTCATGTTTTTTTGTTTTCGTGTGTGCGCAGTCAGTCAAACAGTTGTTGACTTATTCATTCTAAGAATGTCTGTGTTTGCTATTAAACTTACCTCATATATTGTATTGATAAATTTAATATGTGCCACTGCTGTTGTTGTAATTGAGGATGTCGTAGTGCTGAAAGGTTTGATAGGATTGTATCGCAGTTGCACTCCTGATGAAAAGCGGTTAAAAAGCCTTTATTGGTGAGGCTAATGCATGGCAAAGATGAAAATGCGCCTGTACATTGGGGCCTTTGTCAGGGTGACTTACAGTGTAATTTCTTTTTTAATCTATAAGTCCTGCTGTTAGCATGCCAGACCTATTTACAAAAAAGAAATTGGTCTGTGACCTCATGGCTCACTTTTTTGTTGAAAAGTTACGATAACTTACATTTTCTAACTAAATGCATTTTCACCGCGTATGTGCAACTTACATCAATGTGGAGGAATGTTTGACTGAGATCTCGATGTGTTTCAGAAGGAACAGCAAGGGCTTCATCATGCCAACATTGTCTTATTGAAAACATTGTATTGCTAAAAGTGTGGCCAGAGATTGTCTCCAGAGGCTGCCTCTTCTTCTAGGTTGTGCTTTGTGCGGTCAAAAGACAGGTGGTGCTTCTTGTTATCCTTCCCGGCTGATGGCAAGTTGTCATTTGCCCCTCACATGTTCTCCTTCTCTATTCAATTGATTACATTTAGAGCAGACTAGTTGTAACAGAGGTGTTGGGCAGATGTAGTACAGTAAAATGCACAATTCTGTTTGAAAACAGCACACCGCACCCAAGCTGCCCAGTGCTCCCAGGACTAGGATGGGTCAAACGCATGTTTGCATGTGTAATAATAAAGACTTCCTCTTCTTCCTCTAAAAATACATTCCAGTAAGAGCAGCATTACAGCTTTTAAAAAATGAACGAGAGTGCTTGACCCTTTTGTAAGTAATCTTCCTTTTTTTAATTTATTCATGCACATTACTTGTAGTCAAGTCAAGTATATTTTATTTACATAGTGCCAAATCACAACAAAGGGAAGCGAGACAAAAGAAATTCACTTCATTCATTCATGCACTTGCCCTAATTTATTGTTTTGAAAAGAAGCCTCTAAAGTATATCAACCCAAATGTTATTTAAATAACATTAAGCAGTGCCAAAATATCTTCTGCTTTGACTGCTGTGGTTTGCGATATGGCCCCAAGAGCCCAAGACCCAATTAAAAGCACTTTGTACAGGACAAAGAGAACCACTTAAAAACTCAGGGGAAAAAACCTAAACTGGAATGCAGTCAGTCAGTTTCTGTCATTTCTTCATCATGTTCATGTTCATCATGTTCTTCTTTCAGATAAATTTGAGGGGGGGGGCATCATGATTGACAGCTAACCCTAATCTGTGACTATAAGGGTGGAGCCTCTGTGCTGCAGCTCCATTCAACGATCACTGTGTGTGTCAGACATGTTCTGGCTTCATTTTTGTGCAGTGGGAGAAAGTTGAAACATGTCAGCTCCATCTCTCAGTGTAATCTGGTGTTTTTCCTGCGAAACACAACAGAACAGCCGACAACAGCACTATCAGATCTTAGCACAACGAGCATGCTGCATGCCTATTGGCTCACTGATGCTGATGAGATTAACTCCTTTGGTCGTTCAATACCAACTTTCGATACCTGACATTTTTTGATACTCGATAGTATTGAGGCAGTTCAGTTAGTACCATAAAAGTAATGAAGTTCAGTACCCAGCCTTAATGTAGGCTATACACCTCAACCAGATTTGGACTGGCCTAAGTAATCTGCACATGATCGACAGTCCCTGCAGTGGTCTTTGCCTCAGAACTTAAACGCCATAAATTAGCAGAAGAAAGCTATCAAGAAAACAAGAATCCCTAAGCATGAGGGGAGGTGTGCATCAAAACTGTAGCAACGAAGTGTACAGCACTGTATAGTTGTCCATGTTTTCACCGTTCAACATGGATTCCACTTGCTAACTTGTTCGTAGCTTGTTTGCCTCACCGGAAGAAGGTCCAGTTGCAATCAGCTGAACGGGGCATATCACCGCCTACCATAGCAGAGTGGGGCAGTAAATCGATCGATTCTCCCTTGGTGCTCTTATACTGGGACAAGGACAGTAGTCCAGTTAAATGGCCTAATTGACTTAACTGAGAATGTAAACGTACAGAGTTTTATTCTGTGGCTCGTGCCTTTTGAAGATAAACTTTATTTACTGTTTGCCCACATGCACCTGTGAGTTCAGATATAACACAACCCTTACTTACTTGTTCTGGGAGTTCTGCTAGTAAAGAAATGTTTTTTGCAAGAATGAACAAATAGACTAGTCAATAAACTCAGTCAGGCTACGGCTTTGTAGGAGCTGAGCTGCTATGCTAATGCTTGCTTTCAGATTTGTATGCACAGTTTCTTCTTTGGATTGACATTCTGGGTGTTGTTTGGCCTCAATCAATCATAAAACAGAGTTTAGTTGTTAATGCAAAGTGTTGTTTATGATTGACCTGATTGTTTACCTATCACCTCTCATCCTCAGTCCCCTCTGCTGGTGTGATGGCTGAGTCGCTGGTGCTTCTTCTCTCCGTGCTCCTGTGGTCCCTCCACACTCCAAGCCGAGCATCTCCTTCATGTCCTGTGAGTTGTCGCTGCTACAGCCTCACCGTGGAATGTGGCTCCACTGGCTTGAGGGACATTCCCAAACACATTCCCCCATCTACACAGGTAGGTTTGTTATACTGAAAGAGGACATTCACTAATTACTATGGATATTAGATCCATCTTGACTATAAGTAGAATTTAAGAACCAGTGATATATGTACACCTCACCATATGTCATCGGTCTTTGACACATTTCCTGTCATTTTCTTGCATTTCATCTGTGCTCCTCCCTGCTTGTTCATCCTGGAGCACCCTCCTTCAACACCTGCCCTGCATCGGTGTCATTAGCCCCGCCTTTTCTTGGTATTTCCAACAGCCAGTCATCTCCTCTTCTGTTTGATCTTCTTACTCCCCTCACCTGAACTGGACAAAATTGTAATATTTAATATTTTTGACAACACAGTATATGCTATTGTGTTCATGCAGCGCTGATGATTCTTTGCCGCCGTTGCTGTTGCATATGAATCAAAGTATTATGTTAAGATGTACTTCACTAGCAAGAAACACGCCACAACAATATATTGTATGAATGTTTAATGAATTTAGGAGATACTGAATTTGAAGGAAAGGTGTTTATTGAATTAAGGTGAGGGATGATATCTGGTCTCAGAGGGTGGTTTGGTGGTCGGGCTGGAGGTGACTCAGTTAGGGGGTTCTGTCTCAGCTGTGCACGGCCCAAGATGGACTATTAGCCCCTACAGAACCTAGAGTGAGATGAAGGGGAGGTACACAGTGGATTGAGCAGGAAGGACGAGGTTAGGAGGATTAGGGTAGGGATGAGAGGATGAAGGGATGGATGGGTAAGGATGAGAAAAGCAGGAGACAAGGGTAAGGGGGGTTGGGTTGAGAAATCTCAGACAAATCGAGCAAGTAGGGGTTGACCGGGTATAAGTAGGCTTGACAGGTACTTAGGGGTGTGGTTAAGGGGTGGCTCTGCTCCAGGGCCTAAGTTAACCAACTACATTACCTTTTAGGCGCACTTACAAGGTGTTGTCATGAACTGGCATGAGAAAAGACTAGACCAAAGTGCACGTCGGGCGCTGCTATGCATTGTCTTTATCAACATGATCATTTCCCCAGAGATGTTGTATTCATAATGAAAGTGTTGCATACAAACAATGCGCAATTGTTCTTAGTTTTTAAGTTTATAAGGTGTGTGGTGCTTTTTGGGAAATATTATTTTAAGTTTAAATCATTAGTATGTGTAACGGTAGTACATTTGAAATAGGATGAAGTAGGTTGCAGAGTTTTAATTAGTTTCAAAGTACAGGATTGGTAGAAAAACTACACGTATGGTTGGAAATGACAACATAATTGAATAAAATGGAGAAGATACAGGAAAGAGTCGATCATAACTGGAATTTAAATTGGAATTGGATTTTTTTTTACATTTATATATTGTTTTAGTATACACTGGTTTGTGATTAAATTTGCATAAATCCATATGATGTGTGAAGAAAAGAGGGTAATTTCTTCATGATGCAATATGTTTATTTTAAGTCATATTGTAGAGATGTGCATGCGAAATGCACTTACAAGGTGTTGTCAAGAACTTGCATTAGAAAAGATACAGTGACTCAATCAATGTACATGCAAATAAGATACAGTGGGCTCCGACCATGACTGTGATCATCAACAGCAGTTACAACCAGCTTAAAGACGCCACAAAGTCAACATTTAAAGCAGTGAGTCACGCAGAGATAGGCTCATGCACAAAAGCACAATGAGATATGCAAAGCAACAAACACCACAAGTGCAACATCAACATATGTTCCTGGTTTCCTTTGATTAAAAACACTCATTTATTTTGTTGATTTTAACATGTTTGCTAGTTGGTGTCAAAACTTACAAAAGACAGCTGTGGTAAGTATTTGAAATGAAGTGCCATGGATTGTCTTGTGTTACTGGAAGATTTGGCAAACCATGGGCTCCCCAAGTCAGTCATTTTTAAAGCTGTTTGCTGAGAGCAGAGTGACTAGCCAGCTTCCCAAAACAAACAGTGCTGTAAGTATTTTACAGTATAGTTTCCTGACTCTGACCCATATCCAGTTCCCTTACAGAAATCCACAACAAACTGAAATCAAACAGAGATTTCAAGCCATCGCTGGATTGTCACACATAACTGAAGCCATAGACTTCCCCCACATTACACACACCCACATGCATAGACAATTTAATTATGTCAACAAAAAGGAGTTTCATTCAGTCAACGTGCAGCATTTAATTTGTGATGAAAGTTTGTCTCTGTTGAACGTTGTTGCTTGGAGAAACGTACGACTTTATCATTGGGCAGAACAGCTTTGTGGGTGTGTGTTTCCAAGCAAAAGCTGTCGAAGATGGCTGGCTTATGGTGCGTTCCATTTGATCTTGGAAGTCGGAATTTCTGAGTTCACAGTCGGATATGTCATCAGGAACGCCCCCATAAATCAGTCATCCAACTGGGAAACTCGGAGGAACTTCAGTAAGCCCAAGATCGAAGTCCAACATGGCAGCTCCGTGTATTAACAGTGCAAAAGCTGCACATTACACTGTTCGTTAGCCAGTAAGTCTTGTTTTTGTGTCCTTAAATCAGTCAAACTGACAGTACTGTTCAACTTTCATCCGTGGACATGTTGTTTTGTTGCTTTTGCACGCAAAAACTATTACATAGTGTGTTGTTATTAGTTGGTAGGTAACAGTGCTAACAACAGCAAAAGCAAACAATGGCTCCTTGTAATTGGAACGGGGTAAACTCGGATTTGACGTCGCTCCTAGGTCCGTATTCAGGCTTCCGAGGTAAATGGAACACAGCATTATTGGTGAGTTGGTGAGTGGGCTAAGTACAATTAATAAAACATATCTCATCTTTAGGTTATAAGGTTATATTATATATACTGAACCTATGCCTAATGTCTCCCTTAGGCCGGGTATACACTGTGCAAATTTGGACTGTCTCAGACGACAGATGACTAGACGTGGCAATATCTCTGGTCATGGCTTCAAAATGGAGGTCCTACATCGCACTGTGAAAGAGGTTCAAAGGTGGCAGTTATCACGATCTTCTGACTGTAGATAACCTGACACAAAAGTCTGACAGTGTCAGAAATTTAAGATAATCATCTCACAATGTGAGTGCTGCTACGACCTGCATCTACTTACCAACCCACAGGAATGCAGCAGGAGATCCTGCTTAGTGTCATGTTTACTTCTACCAGCAGCATAGATTGATGACATGAATTATGCGATGTGGCACATGTTGAAGATGTTCAACCCACTTGCAGAAGGTGGTATTATCGTACAGTCTGCATTGTTGTCGTACCCAAGTTTGTTAGATCTGTCGGCTGGAAAACGTGTGTCGTGTCATCCTGGCATGCTGTGCACTACACATCAGACAAGGACCCGCCCGACCAGACATCCCATGCCTGACACAGAGCCCTTACCACCTCCTAATGCTGCCACCATTCACACAAGACAAAGGATCATACAGTGATTTAAGGAAAGTCTGCACATTAGCCAAGCTTAGAAGAATTATACTATTATATTTTTATTGTGTTTTGCATAAAATGACTAAAATCACAGTATTAGTCGAGAGCTTATGGCTTATTAACAATTTGATTTGTGCATGAAACAATCTGTTTGTGACTAATTTATTTGCATTAATATAATGGATACGTTCATCAGTTGATTCTAGATACCATTCATGGCTTTTGCTGCATCCTCTTGATTTTGTATTACAGCATTAGTCAGCACTCTTGGCCCAGCACGATGCACCAATGTGGACAGGGCATGGACGGCCCTGGCTCCTCCTGAGTTACCATTGACCTGGATGGAGTTTTTGAGTTATTAAGAAAACACATATTTTCAAAAATTATTTCACTGTCAGTAAAAATTAGTTTCCTCCACATCAAAATAAAGGATGCAAACACAGTAGTGTACTTTGTTTCTTTTATCTGGTCTCCATGAACAATCGTCCCAGGCAGGGCTGTGTTGTCAATGATACAGGAAATTCGGGTGTCCAAGGGTGAAAGTTGTGCAGTACTCTGCCTTTCAGTTGCAGGTATTTCTTGTGTCTGTGCAGTGACTAATTTTTTGCACTGACCCTAAAGGGATGGTTCACCCAAAAATAAAAATTTAGTCAGTATCTGCTCACAAGGTAAGGTGAAGTTTTTTAGTCCACTAACATTGTGTGAGTTTCACAGTAAAAAGGCGTTGCAGTCATCTCTCAAACAATTGTAGTATTCGATAACTAGGATTCAAACTTGAAAAAATAATAAAAATTTAAAAATAAAAAATAAACCCATAAAATGCATCCATACCATCAGTTCTGACATTTGACTAATCACTATTTATAATGGGTGCCAGTTCTCTGACTGACAGTGAGACTGAGTTCAGGCAGATGTCATCAGCTCAGCTCATGCCAGTACAACTTGTCTTTTTTTCTTTTTTTTTTAAACTTAACTCCTTCATGGCCTGCTGCATTCGCTTATTTGGCCTGTAGTCATGGTGTTTCTGAGCTGAAGTCAAAGCTCTAATCTCTTGTCCTGTGTTTAGACAGGCCATGGCTGCAGGCCACATCATATTTGACAGGCCAGGCCATCAGGAAATGTCCCAAACCTCTCGATGGCCAGTCTGAGCCTGCAGGCTGTGGCATGCTCTCGTTCAGCATCCTGGGGTGCGTGTAGTTGAGGGAGGTTCGGGACATTTGTTATAGGAGTGGCAGCTTGAAGTCAGCACACTTATTGAGTGAGTGATTGTAGTTAATGCAGAATAGGCAAGACTTTGAGGCTTTTCTCACACAATTATTGACAAAAACTCTCCCTTCATCCTTCTTCATCTTGTCTTCTCTCCAACCAGACCATCTTCCTCCAGGATAATGTGATTGGTCAGATTCGTCAACAGGACCTCTCTCACCTGAGGCACCTGCACTACTTGTACCTGCAGGTAACGATTACAAACACAAACCTTCAGGGTCGAGTATGAAAAAATGATTCTAAATTGAAGCCAGAGATTTGTTACTGTTAGTGTTGTTACTGATTTTTTGATGCAATGCTTGGATCTGCTGCACTTTGTGTACATCATCAGCTAAAACATTTATATTCTCATATATTGTATGAATTGTATATTTGTGCTTACAAGGGCTAATCTTTGCAGTACTGATCCAATACAGTGAAATGTAATTCCGGCCCAAATAAGTGTTTATATGCTTACTTTTGTAAGCAGCATACAGTACAGCATAAGCTAATGTTAAGGTGTAATAATATTTAAATGAATGATAATGGCTTTTTATCTTTTCTTTATTAAAAACAAAATCTCACAATACTTTATTTAAAACAAGAGACTGTTAATAATGGCCTAAAATTGTTAGGGGCAAAGATGTTTTCTATTTCAATTAGCCTATTTTTTTTTTTAATTAAAAAAGCTCACTTACACTAATGCAAGACTGAACAATATTAAGAAAAATCAGCAATTGAATATTTAGATTACCAGACACTCAATTTGGATTATGTCACTGTAATGTTGCTACACTAACCTGAGTATGAGATTAATCCTGACTAAACCTCTCATGCCACTGCTGTCTTTATGTCTTGCATGTTTCGTAAGATCTTTCTGTATGTATGTATTAATGTATTATTAAGAGCATCTTTTTTTAACTAGTTGCATTCAGACAAGCTGCATCACTTGAAGACATTTACCAGACTTGACACAACTCACAAAGCTTTATACAACTTTTTCACATATGCAGTTTTACTCCCCAGTACTTGGAAATTGGTTGTAGAAACAGTAGAGTTCCTTTTAAGTATAAAGCAAAATCAATTATATGTACACATACTATTTGATTTTTAGGTACACTGAACAAACTTAACAAAAACTTTTGGATAGGAAATATATTCTAAACAGATTGAATCTAGTACAGGAAAAGATCAAAACAGAAGAAGCAGCACCAAAGTACCACTTTTGGGGGCTTCTTTTAATTTCACGCAACAGCAGATTTGCCAGTAGACGCTACTTTCTGAGCATTAGCTTGCAGCGTATAATTCTTTTTGGTTATTTTCTCCTGTTCTTCCTCCTCCAGAACAACACCATCTTAGCAGTGGAGCCTGGCTCTTTTCAGAACCAGGGTCAGTTGCTGGAGCTGGCTCTGAATGGGAACCGGATCCACCTGGTGACAGCTGACATGTTTCAGGGACTTGAACATTTACGCATTCTTTACCTAGCAGGAAATGACATCACACGCCTGCTGGACTACACCTTCCGTGGCCTACAGGTAAGGCAAGTCAGGGCATATGCATGATATCCATTAGATTTCTCTCTCATAAATTTTTAATATTAATCTCAATGTAGAGCTACGCACATGCATTCTGATGAGTAGTCTTCTTTATTTCTGTATGAACTTGAACAGATTATATATATCATTGCCTTCATGTCTCTGTAGCGTCTGCAGGAACTCCATTTGCAGCACAACAGTATAGAGGTGTTAGCGGACCAGGCTTTGGTTGGTTTGACTTCTCTGGCTCTGCTGGACCTGAGCAGAAATAACCTTCACACCATTGGCCCCGCCTCTCTGCGACCTCTGGTCAGCCTGCAGGTGCTGCGCATCACAGGTGAGATTGAATAACTGATCTTCATGTTCAAGTAAAAACATTAGAGATTGTTCTAATGAAAATTGGGTAGGAGACAGTTGATTGACATGTTTTTTGTTTGTAAAACTGCAAACTGGTTCTGCGCATTTGTGTTCAGTGTCGCACCATGGGACGACCAGGCCCTACTCAGTTGAGAGATTAAAGTAGGGCGCACTCACACTGAGTTTAAGTCCAGTCTGACTAGTATGATCACTACTTACCTGCTCAGGTATGGTAGGCTTTCTTTGCCGTGGCGTGGTTGGGGGAGGATGGTTTCAGCTATAATGGTTGCAAGTGCATGAGCACAGGTAAGGACAAAACCCACAACTGTGGCAACACCCTAGATCTGTGTGAACTCTAGAGGTCTGAATATTACTGTTGATAGGATTATCGATACTAATATTTCAGATTATTACTCAAGAGCGTGTCATTGAAAGACCCTTTTTTTGGTTAATCTCCAGCCACTGAATTCCCTCATCACTTGTGCCTCCTACCCTCTTCAACTGAAATCCCATTCATTCAATGTAAAGTAAATAATTTTAATGTTAAATCAAAGTCACCCGTTGACCTAGTTGCTCCCGTGAAAAGAAAGAAGAAATCACAGATCATACAGTTATACCTTGGAAAAATCCGCTCAAGAGGAAGTACCTTGCCTCAAAAGTAAGATGAGAGGATTTGCTTATTCTTTGAAAATAAGAGTGTTCATATTCGAGTCAGTATTGTAAATAATTTTTGTAAAATTAGTAAAACTCTGTAAAATTATCTTGCAGTTAAAGTTTTCCAGTTGTCCACTGGATGCAACTCCCACCGCCTTTTTCAAAGAGATTTTTTGGGGGTGAGATACTAGATATTGTGAGTTGTGTGTTAGAATCAGATATCTTTCCAGATCAAGTCAAAACAGCTTTAGTCAAACAGTTATAAAAACCATAATCTTAATTTTTCTGTGTTGAACAATTTTGGGAAAAAAAAGTGCTTAAACAACTGCACATGTTCCTACATGATAACAAGATTTATGAAAAGTCGGTCTGGTTTTAGGAGAGGACACAAAGAACAGCACTTGTTAAAGTATGTAATGATCTTTGAGTGAGCGCTGATAATAAAGAAGTAGCTGTTCTTCTGCTTCTCAATCTGACAGCTACCTTTTATCCAGTTGTACATAGGATTCTTTTAAACTGCCTTGAAAATTGAATTGGTATCTCAGGCACAGCCATATCCTGGTTTGATTCTTACCTTAAGGGCAGAAACTTTTATGTTAGTCTTGGAGACCTTGTCTCAGACATAAGGAAATTGTGTCAGGTGTTTCCCAGGGTTCAATTCTTGGACCTTTATTGTTTTGTATTGTGCTTTATTATTCATGAACATTGAGTAAATTCTCACTCTCATGTGTGTTATACTTAATTGTATTTATCTGTAGCACCAATTGACTCTGATGGTCTAAATCCCTCGATAAATTGCCTCACATCCATTAAACATTGAATGAGTTAGAACTTTCTAAAACCAAATGAAGAACAGAAAGCCTTATAATTGGCACAAATGCACAGAGAGGTATGATCTTAAGTAGACTGGGAGGTCTGGCTGTACATAATAAGACTGGGGTAAAATAAATAAATGAAAATTCATCCCTGACTCTGAGCTGGATCTGAAATCATACATCAACAATGTTACTAAGACTGTCTTTTTTTTCATCTAAGAAATATTGCCAGAGTCAGATCACACCTCTCTCTGGATGATGCCAAAAAGCTGATTCATTACGTGTCTTCTCTTGGCTAGATTATTGTATTGCACTTTTTGCTAGACTGCCTAAAAACACATTGATAGGCTGCAACAGAAAGCAGCAGGCAGAGTTTTAACTGAAACCAGACTGAGAGAACACATCACACCAGTCTTGGCATCCCTGCACCGGCCCCCTGTAACATCAAGGAATTTCATTTTAAATTTCTCTTAGTTGTCTTTAAGGGGTTAATAGTTTAGCACGCTCAGGTCTTTGTGATGGGCTATCAGAGTTATGTTCTGAATCTGGTCCTCTGGTCATCTAATGCTGGCACATTGTAAATCCTGAAAATGAGCTACAAGAAGTGAAGCTTTGTTTTCATGCATCAATGGTTTGGAACAAACTTCCTTCATAAATAAGACAAGCAACCTCTGCTGATAGTTTTAAGAATCAGCTCAAGACCTACTTTTGTGCTTGTGCTCTTACACTTTATAATCTCTTATCTTGTTTTATACCTTCTATACTTAGAGCTACATTTTATCGCTCCTTTAACCTCTTCAATAAGAAGAATCTATTATTCATATCCCTCTTGACTGAACACATGCTGTAAAAAAAAAACATTTCGACTCACTTTATGTCTTGAAGCTATGTAGTCAATGCATGTCTCTCATTCTGTGGTTACCTTTGATCCAATCAGTGCAGTTTTCTTGTTTTCTGTAAATCAGTCCAAAAATCATTAAAGTGAAAATCCAAAACTTTTCATGTGGATGTCCAGTCAATGTTGATGGTATTTGTAGTAAATTGAGGCAATAAAGTCCTTAGTTTGTGTTATATTGACAGAGAAAGCTGAGTTTTCTAAGTTGTCCTGCTTACAGGTTGTCCTGCTTACACAGCCTTCTTGCACTGGCTTCAGGAAGAACAAAAGATTTTTAGGCTGTGTCCCAGGGACACAGGAAAGATTGAAAAAAATCTTGTCAGATTTCACATTGTATCCCTAATTTGGATAGAGATAAGTTTGAAAATTGGCAGAGTTGCCCTTTAAAAACCCTCAGTTACATATGATACAAAACTTGATACAAAACATGGTCTTTCAGCACCTTGAAATGTCTTATTCCCACCACCAACAGTTACTCAAACAAACGACCTGTTCAGCATCTAAGGGTTCGGACATAACCCTCCGTCCTCTGCTCCCCTGCAGATAACCCGTGGCGCTGTGACTGTGCTCTCCACTGGCTGAGGAGCTGGATCGATGAAGAGGGCCAGCGGCTGCTCAGCTCTGCTGAACGTCGGCTGGTCTGCACTGAACCGCCGCGCCTCTCCCACCTAAGCCTTGTGGAGGTCCCCCTCAATAGCCTGGTGTGTATCCCTCCACTAGTGCAGCTGGAGCCCAGGAGGCTCGCTGTGCGCCTTGGAGAGAGCCTCAGGGTGTCCTGTCATGCTTCTGGTTACCCTCGGCCACAGGTAGGGGGTTTGCTTATCATCACCTAAAGGTTACTCACTCTGTGCATTTCAGAATATGATGTGTGTAAAAGAGCTTTTAGTGTGAGGTGAGTAAAATATGTATGTCCAAATTGTTTACAATGATTTTGAGAACTTTTGAAAATTAAAAAAAGTGCTTGTAGTGACTTATTTACTAAGTAAGTGTAAGTAAGGTTAAGTCTCTGGAACAGCCACATAGCTCCTCAAGTGTGTGAAACTTGATGTAAATTTCCCCACTGTGGGACTAATAAAGGATTATCTTAACTGAACCATAGGGATGACCCACTTTCTTTCAAAACATATTCTCTCATTGGGTATGTGGGAGCTCCGGATGGTGATCTTGCGACTGTAACAGCCATAGCATACTTGGTTGATAGCCTCAAAGGAAAAACTTAGATATCCCACTATTTTATGTAAATGTCCATTACTAAAGAGTTGAAATTGATTGAAAGTTTTCGACACTGGGAAATTGGATCCTCACTTGCAATGGTATTAATGCATGGGCATTTAAACCACAGCACAGCACCCAAACAGAAATAAATTTTGAATAACGTAAATGATCAGTGATGAATGGGCCTTTCCAAACAAGCAATGCAGAATCTTTGCTCATATTTGATCAGTGCTGTCTATTTGTCAAGTCTTGAGGCTATTCAGATGAAAACAGTTGACTGAGTTGGATTGTTTTTCATCAGAAAGTTGACTAAATCTCGGAAGTCAAAGGGTCAAAGGCAAAAGTTTTTTTACTTTTAATGGCCCTAATATTAAGCTACAATCAGGACATGATTGTACTACCCTGATGAAGGTCTTGTGACTGAAAAGCTTGACACTCTATTCATCAAAGATACTTGCAAAGATCCACGTTTGCAAAATATTCTTCTATCTTGAGCATACTATTTTCCTGAGACGTGAAAATAGCCAGAAACAAGGTTGGTAGGGGTAAAGCTTTAGAGTCCTAAGCTGGGTTAGTACTGTCTGCAGCAATGTTTTGTCTGACTGGTCTGGTTGAGTGCTCAGGAGATACTCCTGGCAGTGATCATTTCAAAGTCCTCTGATCTTATTTTGACGACCACATTTTATTTTCTGACAATTACTGCATCACAAATGATCATATTTTAGAAATAAAGATGAAGAAATAAACAAAAACATAGCAAAGGAGCTAATTCCCTCTGCATTGGCATGTGTTGCCGAAGGAGCACATACCCAACACAAAAAAATCATGGTGGACATATACCTTTAGTTCAGTAATCAATGTCACATATCTCATATTTTTTATTATTTTAGTGATTCTTACTCTTTTTAACAAGACCACTGATCATGAAACACTGAGTTTCTATTTCACATAGCCTTCGCCCTCTAGGATCTATCACCATTGGGTTTATCCCTCGTACATGTGCAATCCTGTAGATTTCTTTCCCGCCACTGTATCCCATATAGTTGCCCCTCTCAGGTCCACCTGAGCAGTATAAAACAGTAGATTTTTTACCCCATGAGAACCACAACTGTTGAAAATCCACACACACAGACAAAAGAAAACAAAAAAAAAGCCCTGCACTATTATTTCAATGATACATACAACTTTCTTGCAGCTCTGGTATATAGTTTTTTGAGGCCTAATTTGTACAATATATTTTATCTGACTATTTGTTACAGTCAAAATAATATCTAAATAATTTTGTTTTTCTTAAAGGAAAAAAAAAGTGTTGCATGACCATAAATACCAAATAGAAGTTCAAAACCTGAAATGTTTACAAAAAATTGAGTTGATATAAAGATACAACACAACATTAATAATATAAGTATTTTTATGGATTTAT
>JAQLOL010000020.1:202891-216591 GCA_029783665.1 Naso thynnoides | reverse complement strand
ATGTTTCTCAATGGAGAGTGGCCAGACGCTTCTCACAAAGTGAAACGATGTGGAAGCGGATGGTTAACCAGGCTAGAATTTGATGGTTGCAGTAGAAAAATCTGGTTTTAATAAGTTAAAATGGCACCTCATGAGCATATCTTTACCATCACACTCCTTGTGCCGTTCCACTCATCTACATGTGGTACATGTAGAGCCATGTCATGTCAACCACTAAGTGATTCTAAATATTTCTCATAGTCATACCTCACTTTTATCTTTCTCTTAGAAATTTCACATCGTCAGTTTGCCACATTTCTAATTCAAGCTTGTCCCAACCCCTGCTATACAGCTAAATGTTTATGTTGCTCATAAAAAGTCCAGTTAATTTAAGTACTGTTTTGTTTTACACAGAGTTTTATGATTTGAAACATTTGACTGGTCAGGCGTCAGATTTAATACCATGCTGTCACACAGACGCCACAGTCAAGGTTACTACAGGCCAGCTATTTAATTTTCCGACCACACACACACACACACACACACACACAAACATGCACATGGACACTAGTCTATCAACAGGAAACATCTTTGCAGAGCAGGAAGTGCTCTCTAACTAGTCAGGCGTGATTCTGTAAGAACTGTGACCAAGCCAATCACAGATCTCTTATTTTTGGAGCAGGTATGAAAGGTGAGGAATTATTCTGCTGATGGTCAAATGGAAGAGTGACATTTTTTTGTGCATGTGTGTGCAAAGACAGCTGAATCCTTTAAACATACACAGTAACACAATAAAACGGTGGTTTTATCAGATCACACTGAGCTGACTAACGGTGTGGCTCACAGACACTCTGATGTTGGCAGAGGTGAGTCAGAGCACGGAGAGCTAATCAGCTCGTACAGACGTCACCTGTTACTTAGAATCCCAGCATAGACCGGCGTATTAGGACAGAGAAGACAGAGAACGTCAGTGATTTTTCATTTTTCCAGGAAACCCTTGTTCCCATGGCAAAAAAAAAAAAAAATCATGGTGAAAACAGGGCTTAACGGAGACCAGTTTAGCTGTGAATGGTGCCGTTTTTAACCGCAGTTAGACTGTTTAATCGGGTTATACATCATAATGACAAAATTAAGCCAAGAAAGTTGTCTAGATTCACTTTAAATACATAGGAGCGCACACATTTTCTTTCCAGCCTGCAGTAACCCTTATTTAAGATAATTTTTATTTGGTTATTTTGTAGATGTGAGCCAGTTCATAATTCCTTTCAACAAAAAATGACAAATGTTCATTATTCCAGATTCGAGAATGACTTTTTTTAAAAGACTTGCAGTGTAACTTGTTTCATGTCCCTTTAGAATGTGTTGTTGAAATGTGGATTTTTATTTCTACATTTAATAAATAAACAACAGTTTCTCATATTTCTGTTCATCTTAGAATTTTTGACCACAGATTTCTGCTACCACTAGCACAATCATCTATCACAGGAGTGCACAGGTTCATGCTCCCAGTACCAGACCGCAGGGTGTTTGTGAAACAAGGTCACCATGTTTGTCACAGCAGTGTGGCAGGTGTGGCCCACCATTGTGGTCAGCTGCAACTAGAGCTGTAGCATACTCTACATACACACATATAAAATTGCAGAATTCACACAAAGCAAAGCTCCCTTGTAAACTTCACCCTTACACAACACAAACCCCTGACAAATCACAGAGGTGCGACTCCATTTTTGTTTTATTAATTACCTCAAAGGATCGATTGAATCAAGTATAGCCAGTAATTTGCTGGTAAATCTGGATTGATTGGTATTTTGGGGCATTACTTTATCAGACCCAGCTGTATCTGGTCAGAATCCGATTAAGCTGACGGATGATCAGGTTGACACCTACTCTGTCATCTGTAGTTCATCAGTATCATCAGCAGTTTGTTAGACACTTCAGTAAGTTTCATCTGTTGCTGGCACAGTTTCAGCTCTGATTGCAGCCTGATCACTGTTGGCAACCCCAAATGCAGCTCAGATCTCTCACTCCCTCTCCAGCCAATCACACGCAGCTGCTCCTCTGCCCTTGAATCAAGCTCAACTAGCTGCACCTGGTCTGCTCACTATTCAGAGTGAAACTAGACAACTTTTTTGGCTTAACTTTGTCATTATGATGTATAATCTAATCTAATCAGTGCAATAGCTGTTAAAAAATGACATTATTCGCTGCTAAACAACAAGCCCTGTTTTTACCATATTTTTTTTTCTCTTATATGGAAAAATGTACTCTGTATTCTTATTCTTTCTGTCCTGAATGGCCGGTCTATGCTGCACCTCCTAACAACAGGTGACGTGTCTGCAAGCAACATCGTCAGCCGGCTGATGCTTGAGCTGAGACGGACCAGTTTATTCCCCTGCAACTTTCCCTGTAACCGTTTCGCCTCAGTTCAAGCTGGACTTAAAAAAAGATAGCGACACCCAATGAAATAAAATGTGAGCCGGTGCAAAAGGCAGCAGCAAAGTTGTTCCCCAACGAGATTCATGCCACAGCTAACGTTAGCTTGCTAGTTTGTTAGCAGAAGTAATCTACTGCAACTTTAAGTTCCACTCCTCCACTGCTCTGAGCCAGATCATTCTACTGCATTATGTGAGACTCTCCAGCACTTACCTCTGGGTTGATCACCTGTTGCCAACCTTGCCTTTTCCCGACCTCCGCTCCACGTCAACTCCCCTGGTCACCAAACAGCCATCTGTCCTTTGAGTCAAGTTTTTGCCTGCCTGTGGCTGTCTTGAGCTCTGCTGTGTCGACATTGTTGAGTGAGCTCCTGTTTTTGAAGATTACCTGCTTGTTCTCTGTGTGGAGTCTGCACCTGTGATCTTGCCTGTGTGCGTCTTAGTTACATTGTGAAGAGGACTGAGAGAACAGACACAACAACTAACAGCAGTGACAATTATTACATGCACATAATAGACCAGGGGCAGACCTGTTTACCAGTTTAAAATTACATTAAGTGCTAATATGAGTCTAAAAATAATGTAACGTGGTAAAGAAAAAGTCACAACAAGCACACAGGACCGCTTAAAATTGTTTGAAAGTTTATTTCATGACTTTAAAACGACTTGCAGAATGTTTATCAATTCAGTGCAGTTAATGAAACACCACACAACAGCAGAAATGGTAAGTGTATTTCATCGTCAGTGTCAGTTTTTAGATCGCAACTTAATAATTTTGGCTGTCAGAACTAATTGTTATTACATAAAGTAAAAGGATTTAATAAAAATGAAAGCTCCGATCTCAAAAAGGGAAATGATAACTGATTTATTAATTCAGTCTAATCAATAAACTGACTAAAAATTTGGAACAGTGATTAATTATTAACTTAATAATAACTTAATAATAATAACAATAACCAAAGTTACTTAATCAATTGACAGCAAAGGCTGAAGAATTTGGAGTTTTACAGAATTGAAGTTGGCAAGATTCATTTGTATTCAAAATTAAACAGATCAGAAATTGATTTTGTATTCAAAATCATTTATTCAACAGACCAAACATGAAAACACAAAATGCATAATCTAAGAAAGTCCTATATACAAGTGCGTGTGTGTGTGTGTGTTTGTGTGTGTGTGAGTGAGACAATTCATTCATTCACATTCTCTAGTATCTCAAATAATACTCCTGATGTCGTTGTTGTCAATAAAAACTGTGCAGAGAAATGTTCGTTCGTTCTTTGACCACAGCCTAGAGTTCATAAGCTTGCTGTCAGAGGCCTTCAGATGGCTGGTCTTTGTAAGAAAGGGGCCAAACAGTTAGCAAGGTATTGTTCCGTATCTGCTATTATTGGTAGGGATGCTACCAGTTTCCACAGCTGGATTTAAAATGTAAGATATGCATTCAACCAATAATGGAGCTGCTATTAATTGAAGACTTGGCTCCAACAGGTTAGCCCCAGTGGACTTTTTTAAGTCAAAAGAATTTCTAAATAATAAAAATAAAGTATCATCTAGAACCTGATTCTATGGACGTAATTGTTCACTCCAGAGTCGTTCAAGCCAAATCAGTGAATCCCTCAGCTCCACATCATCAAACTAGACTCATAGAGGTATTTTCATATTCCTTTGTATTATTATCCAACTGAAAAACAGAGTTTGGTAAAATCTGCCACTGCAGGCATAATCCACAACAAGTGACATCTGTCCGGCTTTGCCAAGTCTAGACTGTTTCCTTCCTGGACAGAATGAAAAACATATTTTTGAGTTTTTATTTCCTTGCAAATTTGAGTTTAAAACTTGAAATTTTTGATTTTAAAAACTTGAAAATTCTGAGTTCAAACCTCCAAAATTGTAACTGATTTTTTTTCTTTTTAGCAGTAACAAGGTCTGACCAAAAAAACTCATTCTCTTCTTAATGCACATGCCATTACCCATGTGTGATCTTTACTACTATCTGTAATACAGTACACGCTTTGAATTCCATAGATACAGCTATGCTGTGCTCCAAGCAGACCAATGGGCATGCAGCAGATGAACACTCATTACCACCATAGGACTTGGGACATGAGTTGAGACTCGAGGTCAAAGACATGAGACTTGACTTGGACTTGAGCTCAAAGACTTGTGACCATCTCTGCTGTCTTCTGCATGTCGTGATATGAGCATATACACTTCAAATGAACAAACAGTGGACTGGTTGTGGTATAGTCTGTTTATTAATGGTATATTTTTGCATAGAGAAACATACTCATTTTCAGTAATGAACTCATAAGCATTTGCTGATAGCAATGGCTAAATATGATTATAATGACATGAGATGTTAATATCCCCCACAGCAGATGAACAACATTAGGTCAGAAATACTGGATCAAACAGCTCCCAATCAAACTGTAACATAAAGTCCAACTTTAAATCATTTTGTTGTATTGGAATATTAGGTTGTGCACTATCATGTGTCTCTCACTTGCTGTCAGTTATCAATTAACATTCTATAGAATGACCAGTTAATTTGGTCATGTTTGATGAAAAAGTCTTGGTATAGGTGTTTTGTTTTATTAAAAGTTATCACAACATTACTGGTATTTGTGTTTAATGTGTTCATTGAGAAGTGGTATGATAATGCACTCAGAAACTTCCCGATATAGAAAAATATAGATCAGATTAGCCATGTTAGCTAACATGTTTTAAAGTGATATAGAACGTTATTATTTGATTATCAAAGCTGTAGTGTTATCTCATAGTTTAATAAACCTCATGATGCTCTGATGTGCACTTATTTTGAAAAGGCCTGCAGTCTGTGTGGGTTGTGGTCATGCAATAACTAATGAAATATGATCATGCCTATTCTCTCTCTGATGTAAGGGATATATATCTTTCAGCAGGCAAAGCAGTTCTTTACTGTAACAGTTGAAAAATTATGAGAAAAAAAATCCTTAAAATATGAGACTGCATTAAAATGTTCTCTAAGAAACAGCTATTTTCTTCATTACAAAGTGGCTCCAGGAGCAAGAATAAACAGTGTGCAGGTGCCATGTGCCCACTGATACAGAAATAAATTAAAAGGGCCTTACTGTAACAGGAAAACTTGAAGCTCTCCAAAATTTAGATTTTCAGTAACCAATAAAAGTTTTCCATTTACTTTGGTTCTGATAAATTGTACAGAATTTTTTCTGAAGTACAATAAAAAAAAAAAAAAATTGCAGTTCATATAGGAAACAGCAAAAACAAACACATGTTAGCATTAAAGGTTTTCAGGCAGCAAGGCAGCAGTAGGTTGTTGAATAAGCTAACAGGTAACTGTTTATAGAAAAGAGCTCTCTATAAAAACATTCCCCAAAAATCTCCCCAAAACCTAGTTTTTAGACATCCAACAGCCCCTTTGTTCCTCACACAGCATTCGGCTGAAGACTTGATTTGTTGCTAACATCTAACAAACAGGAATCACTACGAGTGGCGCTAACGTTCAGTCCAGTTATAACTGTTTACAGTTGTAACAGTTATGATACATTTTGTTTTGAATCTGAGAACAGTGATGATTCTGATGTAATGGTTCTCAAAAGGAGTCATTAGGAAACATAGTTTGGTTATTATCCGGTAACAGTGAGAGCAGAGGTCAGAACAGCACTTGGTTTGTACACAGAGTAAAAAAAAAAATCTAGAGGCAACTCTACACCAAAATTCATCCCAATAAACAACAAGATCTTATTTAACATGTAGGCAACAAATTTTAAACATCATTGGCAATGTCCTTTTATGGACAGTAACCATTTGTTCGGTGCATATTTCCATAAGATAAGCAGGATTTTGATTTTATCCTGGGTAATACTGCAATCAGGCCAGGTTAGCAGCGTCGAGCCCAGTTAAATTAAAGTCGAATTCAGCGCTTTGGACGATCAAGTAGATTCAGTTGTTGTTTCTCCAAATTTAGGCACGTAAAGTTTTTGTAGTAAAACTGTAGGGTATAGGAGATTTTTTGTATTTTCCTTCTAGTATAAAAATTAAAAAAAGGTAATATATAGTCAACTATTGGCTCAAATGAAAATCAAAGAGTGTAAAGTAAAAAATAACTTCACGCAGATATGTTAATGATCCAGTATGCGTAGATCCTTAGACTACTTGACAATTAGTTCTTGAATTACTGAAATGCTGCTGAATCAAAGGGCTAAATAGTACCAACCAATAACCAAACACTGTAAGTGTACATATTAATCTGTGTTTATGTGCCTCTCAACTTACAGTAGGCATTACATAATGTCAACCTGACCTGTGACTTGGCACACACTGTTCCAGATTTAGTAAGAAGTACAGAATTACCTGTTAATGCAAATGTGCACTGAGTATAATTTAACTGACCAATCCTGAGCACTAGACGTTTCCACTAAAACTCCGATAACCTCAGTCATCTTTCTCATCTACTTCTTCAACTGGTTATGGTTAATATGAAGTAGTGCAAGGACACTATTAAAGGGACAGTTTATTAAAAAATGAAAATTCAGTCATAATGTTTTTGGGCAGTTGAGCGATTTTTGTTATTTTGCCTCTTTACACCACAACAAGCACGACAAAGACTTTTATGGCCATCACCCACACGTGATCTAATTCTTCCATGACAATTTTAACAAAAAATGGTATGAAGTTGATTCTAATTGTTTGGTTTGTTTTTGGAGCTGCTCTGCGAAAGCCGTGTAGTTAGTAAGCCACAGCTAACCAGACGGACAGTTACTGGCTCGCAGACGCAGCACAAGTTCACAGAAAACTTGGAGAAACTTCTTGTTTTAGCTTCTTTTAAACTTTGAAATGGAAGGTATTTAACATGAAGTAAAGTACAGTTACTTCCAACAATATAGTAAAAGTAAAGTTACTCATTTGATAAAAATATATATATAAAAAAAATATATATAAAAAAATCGGGTGGCAGGTGAGGAGAAACCAAATCAACAATTTGGCACAGGAATGTAGCGGCGAGCTCACCAACACTAAAAAGCCGGAAAGACCGTGATGTCATCTTAAGTGATGATCGCAAAATTTCTTTTCTCTGTGATGAAAAACCTTGTCATAACATCATCCCAAGACAAGAACCCTCTAGAGGAGGAAGGTATGTCATTGTCAAGCTTATAATGAAGAGATGCCTTCATAAATCTACATACAGAAGGTTTATGACAAGGTTCGAATCCCTGGTAATACTGAAGAACAGGAAGCATCCCACATTACCTGTCAGACACGCTGCAGGCAGCATTATGCATGGGCACGTGAACCCCATGAGACAAAGCTGGAAGTCTGCACTTAACCCACATCTTGACTGCTTCATTTGGTGGTGTGAAGAGGCTAAAATAATAAAAAAAAACTGACACTACTGTTGATGCCTTCAAGCAATCAGGAAATACCTGGTTATTTATTTACTCTTTTACTGTTAATTAATTAGTAATAAGTTGGGGATTTGGATTTGTTCCCTTTGCCTTTGGTAACTGTTCACATTTTTAGTACAGTTTTGTAAAGGCATATCACCAAACTTTAGCTGCATTCTGAATGGGACAGCCTTTCTGATATGCAGTTAGTCCCTTTACATAATCCAATCTAAACCCAAGAACAATGAGGCCACAATCATTTAATCATTCATTCATCATTTAAACGTTAATTTCCCTAAAATGCAGATAGTCTGTCAATGTTCCTCTAGATTTTTTTTCAACTCTTTGGCTTGTTTATGGCCTGTCGCCTCAGGACGTGCACAGCCCATCTCCACCAGACAGGGCTGGCTGTCCCCAATACTGACCAACAACTTTTTTCAGTGGAAGTTTGTCACACAACCATGTTTACAATATTTACTGCAAAGCACAGCATATAAAATAACTCAAATAAACTAGCAATAACATTACAGACGCTGCTTATCGAAATCATTTTTGGTTGTTTGTTTTTTTAGTTTTCATGCTGTTGACCTCTTTGTTTATTTGAAAAGAGCAGAGAAAGTGATAAGTTATGCATTCCAACGTTCTTTGCCCTGAGGAGAGTGCAGCTTCAGAAGCTGAACATATGTGCTATTTTCTCCTCAGAGAAAAATTCAGCGTCGTGATGAACACATGCATAATTCTCATCCCTTCAACACTTTTGCCTGGAGGTGACGGACTTCCAGATGTCCAGAACAGACTTAAGTTGGTTATTGTCATCAATTCCTCATTTGAACTTCTGCACACTGGAGTTGAACAAAGTCTCCATTTTGATTGACAGTGGTGAAACCATACTCACTGAGAGATGCATGATATTTCATCTTGTTTGAGTGGGTTTGACATAAAGACCTGGGCATGCTGTGTCTTGTTGCATTTTGGCCTGGTGGTCTCATTTAATTTGTAATAATCAAATGTGTCAGCTTTAGTACATTTTGTCGAATGGGATGGAAAGACATCACATCACAATGCACAAGTTTAAACACACTGAGCTGAGCCGGGACAGTCAACATACATTCTGACACACACTGAAACATGCCCCGCTCAGATGTCTGCTGTAATGTTAGGAAGATATCTGGCTTTCTCTGCTCATTTTCTGTTTTCAGTGATAGAAAAAAAGTAAAGACGATGATTTGCACTTGACAACTTGCTTAATCACAGTATCCAACCTGTGGGACCAACTCTGGAAATGCACTTTCAACAGCTCTACTGCATACATATCACCGCAAGAATCCTGTCTACAGGTAGAGTTAGTTTTTTACCCCAAAGTACAATTTGCACAGTATTATTAGTCATCGGCTGTGACACAACAACCACAAAGCCACTACACTTTTCTGTATTCAGTTCATGAGTTTAATTATGTCCATGCCCTCAATTTTAACTTGAGGAATCACACTTAAAGAGACTTTAGGTGTCTTTGTTTCGCCCAGCCTTAATTGAATCAACAGTAAAAAACAGTTATTTGCCCTTTTGTTCCTGTAGTGCATTTACTAATGGGTAACCATTACATAATCATAGACCAGTCACAGCTGAGTAAACCACAGCCAGTCCCTCTTTTAACACCTTTCACAAAAACAGCCTTTATTGTCCTGATTGTGGTGGCAGCGATGAGAATATCACAATCCAGCTTTACCTGTGTTGCTTCTTACACAGTTCTTGATGTACCACCATAGCAATATCAATAACGACATGATTTTACCCAGGACATCTTAGATTTAAAAAGGGGGTAGAAACATGAAATTACAAATCCAGCGTGGCCTGGTGTTCGTTTCCTTAACAACTCCTTTAACAATTACAATCAGTGCTGAAGCCCCGTTTCCTCTGAGTGGTACAGTTTGGTTTAGTATGGTACAGTACACAATTTTTTCCATTTACACTGTCAAAAATGGTACAAAATAACCATACTGTACCGTACCTATTTTGGTCACCCTTTCGTTGGGATACTAAGAAGTCCCAAACACGTCCTAAGAGGGAGGAGCTAATTTTTCACACACTGCAGCCTTTGACTGCAAGCAGACAAAAAGCCATTTTTAAGTGTCAAGTCTTATCTTCAGCAAGTTTTCTATGTTTTTTAGGCAAGAATGTTACCATGAAGATTTAAAATATGTAGTCAGTTTATCCGAATAACGCTTGTTTGTATGTGTGTCACATAGCTTTCAGACTTGCTCACCGTGAGACCTGCTGCTCTGCTGGCTGCAGCGGCCCGGTTCCTTACGCTGTCACTTCAGGGAGAAAGTTATTCGCTTTAGTAATGATTGAATCTTAAAAGACTTGATAAAATGCGCTTGGTCTTCTATTAGTTTATGCAGGTAAAATATTTTTCAACTGGAGAAAAAAGTGGCACAGTGCGCTCCTGCAGTGCAACACGTATGCATCCAGAATACACCCCGCCCACCAAGTAAAGGTACGGTTGGTAGTGGGAACGCAAGCCAGATCTCGCGGTACCGTTCTGTTGAGTACCATACCAAACCGAACTGTACTGCTCAGTTGAAATGAGGCTTAACAGTACGGTTACTAGTATGGCTGCTCATAACCTACCACATGTTTTTAATTCTGCACAGCTAAAGTGATTTTAATGAAATGTTGCAGAAAGAGCCAAATGTTAGTTTCGGGTACGTATCTGCAGCAATGGCACCATCATGTATGTGGACAATGACGAAGCACTTGTCACTCTGACTCATGATTTTTCGGACAGAACACCTAATAAGAGGTCCTCATGGGTCCGCTGAGTTGCTAACATCTAAGACCTGACCAAGACATGAGTCAGCCTGGTCTGGCAGCGTTCTGCCTTATTGCTGCAGGTAATGAATTTATGAGTCAATGTGTCTAATACCTGAGGGAGCCAAGCAGACTTTGATCAGGTGGTACTCATTCACATCATCAGAGAAAAAGAAAATCATTTTAGCAGACAGAGTTTGAACTGGGAAAAACAGGATAAATGCCAAAGTATTACACTTTGTTTGATTGGTGGAGCATCATGTTGCTGCTACTCTCTCTACGTCTGACGGGATCACCAAATTTTAAATGATCCAACTGGATTGACTCAGACCGAATTTGTAAAAGTTGACTATCATCAGGTCTGCTTTGGAACATGTCTACTGTATGGAAGAGCGAAGGCTGCATTGTCTAACTTCCTCAACTGATGATGACCTGACCTGTCTAATATCAGTATAGTCTGTATCCATATCTGTCTGCACAAATTTTTCAAAAAAACAAAAACAAAAACAAAAAAGACAAAAAAGAACCTGCAAAGTGTAAGGGCGACAGAATAATATTCAGAGGATTCAGCACTCATGGAGCACATTCTGTTTTACTATCAGGTTGTCTTACTGCCACTGCCATCACATGGTCAAACTTTTACAGCCAGACAAACAGTCATTTTTCCCATTTCATGGGTATCTTACTGTGCGGCTTGGCCACCATCTTAACATCTTATTTACATCCTGTCTTTCACTGTTAAGTCCATAATGTAAATATTTTTTTACACACAGGTGTGTTTAAAAATATAATACTTCAAGCAACATAAGAATAACTTCTCTAAACAAAACTAAAAAAAAACCCAAAAAACTAAAGGTCAAGATGACTAAGAATAGTGTTAAGTGCATGCATCAATATAGAACTCACACTCATCGATGGCCTATTTTAATATCTTATCAGATTAGGGGCATGGTCTAAGTCGTCATGGACGGCGTTCTGACGGCCAATCATAGAGCTGCTGAGCCCTGCAGCCCAAACAAATGTGTTTTCATGTACTTAATACCTGACACTTTAAAATATAATTGAGACTGAAGATTTTCTTTGAAAAATGTTATTGTTGGTATTGTGAACACTTAGGATGGACTTATCACCGAACTTCACTTTCAGCGTGAATGTTTTTTGCTTTAGCAAAAGGGCACAAAACTATTCTGCAACCACAGACCAAAACAGTGTTTCATTTCCGACACACAGGCGTCCACATTTTGTGATGACACACATCTAATTTTCAACACTGAGTGAGTGCCGTGTCAGACACAGCAACACTGAAACACACACACACACACACACACACATATGCCACTTTAGCATTTAACAGCAGAGCCACTGAACCAGATTAGCTCTGTGAGTGCACTCAATACCTGGTTACAGCAAATGACATATTTGAAAAATCACACTTAAAGGACCAATTCTACATTTTGGGAAGATACAGTTCTTGTAGTTTTACCCAGAATAAGATGACAACAAATCTATTGCATAGTTTATGCTTGACTTTGGAAACAGTAATTTGTCAAAAAATCTTTTTTTCAGAGCATTCTTAGAATCTGGGTTTGCTCAGCTGTCATTAAAATAATACCTCCAATCATCACTATAAGTATAGTTTAGATGTCCCCTATACATATTGTATGACCCAAATTGTACACTCAATCACCCCCCCCCAGAGGCAAATACAATCAACAACAATAAAATAAGGATGTGTCTAATGTGTCTTCTTTGTTAGCAATGAATAATATGCAGTTAATGGACTGTAGAATGAAAGAGATGCTGCCCTTTTCATGTGACAAATTATGACAGCAAAAATATTAAAACTATATTTCAAAATGTTTGGCTTTCCTTTTTCCTTTCGAAATTTGCTCTTAAGTTGAATGGGGGTAGAGAATAAATGCTGTTCCAACTGATAAAAGCTTTAATTGAGCTAACACTGAAGTTAGCATCTCACTTGGCAGTTCATACATTGCCAATGTTTAACCTAACACTGTGTACCTGCTGCACTGATTAATGTTAAGCCATCACACATGCAGCTTTTTTTATTTTTGTCTCTAGCTGTACCATGAAAAGTCTGATCACTTTCTTATGACATATTATTGTTCTTTAACTAAAGGCAAGGCACATAATGTGTTTCATGAAATATCGTGCAAAGAAGTTTAACAACAGGGCTAATATTGAATTTTAAAGAAACAGACAGCCCTTCCTCCCACTGCCCTCTGTATTAGGCCAAAAACAAAGTACAGAGGGAAGAAAGGGAAGAGGATGAAGAAGAAGAGCACAAGAGCAGGATAGAGAGGAAGAGGTATCATCAGTTTTAGCCATGCATTATTTAGGTCAGCACAGCGACCAGGGCAGCATCATGCAATATACATCAGCTTTAAGCCAACTATAACCAAACCTTAAACCTCGCCCTACCAAAACCCAGCTCCTATCAGCACCCTCAGTGCATAATCTGAATCCCTAGTAGGCACTGGCTGCTGTCAACTTTAACTCCAAAACCTGGGAAATGAAAAATGAAATAAAACATGGACACCAGTTTTCACTCGATGCAAAGAAAACGTCAACAGAACATCACAAGTATTGGGTAAAGGCGCTAATTCTAGATGGCCAAATAATCACATGGGGACGTTTCTGTGAGCTGAAAATGTTTCACCTACGTAAAAAAAAGTCAATTAACAAAAGGGCAACACAAGCGAGATTCAAAGGGAGAAACACTGGAGGAAAATATCAGACCCCACTTAACTTTCTGGTGAATTTCCAGTCTGAGCACTCAGCCACTCAACTTACACACAGGCAATTGAAAAGTCCCGAGCTACAAGCCAAAATGCCCACCACGGACATTAAAGCTTGACACTACAGCCGGTACACTGGTTTTTGTTGTCCCATTCACACATCACAAAGCATACTGTGACTCAAGAAAAATGTCAAACTGTTATCTTTACTACGGCAGGTAGCATCTTTCAAGGTAGCTTTGGGATCTGAAGATATCTGCTCTCTGTGCTTGTTATCATAAAATGATTTCAATACTTCCACTGATTCTGCCATACTGCTCTACTTCTCTTCACTTCAC
>JAQLOL010000020.1:155600-187784 GCA_029783665.1 Naso thynnoides | reverse complement strand
GACAGCTCTGCAACAGACACTTTCTCAGGGTCTCAGCACCTGATAAGTCAAATTGTGAATTTTTTTTGGAAATCATGAATGCAGCCTGACCTCCAGGCCAGGGACCATCCAGCTTAATATCATCATCCCTTATAGTACAGAGGTGCGTCGGTTTTATTTGTAAGTAGAAGTATCACATTTATGCCCTAATTTCCTCAACGTCACACCCTTAAAAAAACAACAACAACCTTTTTTAAATAGGCTACCTGAGGCAAACAAAAATCAATGAATAACTTTAGCCTATTTGTGACAATGGCGGGAACCACAATTTAAGAAATTTTGGTAACAGGGGGTCCCCGCCGGAGGCTCATGCTACATGGGGGTCCTTGGTATGTCAAGTGTGGGGGCCCCTGGCTCAGAAGACTGGATCTGTTTGAAGCGTAAAGCAAAGCAGGGAGACCGACTTCATGATAATGTCGCCAGATGGACTGAATGAAAAGCTTGACTTTATAAAAGTGGCCTAACTGTCATGAGCCTTCTCACGTCAATAAAATGTGTTGTAACTCAAACCAACTCCAAAAATCACTGAGTGAGAGCACCATCTAGTGGATTACATCCCATAGAAGTTGGCCCTGAACCACATTTGGATCTTTTGGTTTTCCGTTTTGCCTTTTAAAAAACAAACAGACAAAAAGAGTTGCCTATTATTAATTTCTTCCACAAAAAACATGTTTTTAAAAATTGAACTCAAGATATTCATATCTGTTTTTAAAATGTATAAAAAAAGCTCTAAGGACTTCTAGTCTCCTGAGAAACATTGTTGTTTGTTTTGTATTGTTTTTATGTTGTTTATTGTAATGACAATCTCTTGTTAATAAAGATAAATAAAGAAAACTTTCATGTGATATCACAGGATTTAGTGACAAGGTTAGGATAGGATGGAATTATTTATTTATTCATTTTTGGACTGATTATGATGCAAGTCAATTCAATAGTTGATGCTACATACTCCGGTACAGTAGGTGGCGGTATGCGGCTTGATAGGGTGCAACCCGCCATTAAATCAGAAGAAGAAGAAGCAGCTCCACCGCACGGTATCCAGGTTTACGTCCATGCTTTGGCCGCTACCGTCACTGCTTTCCAGGCAAGGCGTGTCCGTAACAGGACACGGTCCACGGTATGAGCGACGCGGGACTCATGCCACTGACGAGGCGCAGTTTATCTCAAACGAACCGAAGTATTTACGGAAGTGACGCCTTCAACGTTTAAAGGTGGGCGACGAGTCACGCACGGTTCGGTTTGGATGTGGAGAGAAAAACTCAACTCGGTGCTTGTCACGACTGCACACGGCCAACCGACATGTCTCGGTTTAAGCGAGCGGGTAAGGTGGACTCGCTGGCGGGCTTCAGGACGGAAAACACCGAACCGACCGTCCCGAGTGGTCTGCTGAAGGCAGCCCGGAAAAGCGGCCAGCTCAACCTGTCCGGCCGAGGACTGACTGAAGGTAAAGTTCATGTAGCTCACCGGCTGCCGTCGTTTGAAAAAGCCTCACAGCAGCCGTTTGTGTACGCGTGATCCTGTTCGGATGTTTTTAGGAACCGGGCCGAGCTTCCGCCGGTCCTGTTGTTTCTCTCTGTCTTCTTCATCCCCTTCTGCCTACCAGGAAACATGTCTTCCCTCCCACCAGCTGCGAAATGTGAAGAATTAAACATACAGCGTTTCTCTGGGAGGAAAAGGTTTTCTGAAAGTTTGCAAAGTGACGGGTCGTGTGTGTGTGTGTGTGTGTGTGTGTGTGTGTGTGTGTGTGTGTGTGTGTGTGTGTGTCCCCTCATCAGAAGAATGACTCCTGAGGCCTGAAGAACTTTACTCCTCCATCACTTCTTCTCTGCTCTGACCTCCACCCACAGCAGATGTTCCTGCCTGCCCTGTCTAATTATAGATCGGGTTATAATTCATAATTGAGTTGGGTAACATGTGAGCCACCTATAACCAGTGTTGGGGAGTAACTAATTACATGTAACGAAATCACGTAACCTAATTTAAAAATAGATGTAATCGTACTCAGGTGCAGTTACTGAGAAGAAACGTGTAATTGAATTGCCGTTACTTTTGAAAATATTATTGATCACAAAATCTTCATATTTTCTGTAAAAAGCTCCGGCTACACGTTGAGTAATGTTCATTTTGTGGCTCTAAATGTTTTCGATGTGCCCAGTTTGATGCTATTTTGATGCTTTCGATTGGTTCCCTTCTTTGAACTTGCAGCGCTCCGTGGAAATGTCAAAACATTTTATTCAGATCTCAAAAAGGGCTCGGACTAAACAGAGCAACGCACAATATGTTTAGCAGCAAATGTTATAGACGGCGAAAGTTTCCATGTCAAACCTGAGGAAACATCTGCAGACGGAGCCTGAACAGTAACTGTAAGCAGTCATGATAAATAAAGCGGGGACGGCCCTGCCCGCCTCCAGCCTGCCTCTCCATCAAGTACTACTGTGAGGTTAACACTGCCTGCATCTGAAAACATATGTTAGAAATTTTCAAAGATAATCCAAAGATAATCAGAAGTAAGAAGTTATATTACTTTGATCAAGTGAGTGAAATAGTGACATTACCTATTAAATTTTAAATAAGGTAACTGCTAATCTGTAACCTAAGACATTTCCAAAATAACCTTCCCAACCCTGAATATAACTGTAAAAACTGTAATGAAAAAGGTTTCCAGTTGCTCTCCCTCCTTAAAATCTAACCTTCCTCACCTCCTGCTCATCACCCTCATCACTCGTCTTTCTTTTTTTCTAATGCGGCGGTCTTTTAAACTCATCTGAATATTTGGTAACCTGCATCGATAGTGTTGTACTAAACGTGTGGTTGTTTGTTTGTATGTTTAGCCGTGCAATAACTGTACGAACACGTCTCAGTTCCTCAGAACGTCTATCGTCTGAACGTGGACACGCCAGAGGAGGCCAAGCAGAACGTGTCCTTTGGAGAGTCGGATCGCTGGTGGGAACAGACTGACCTGACCAAACTGCTTCTGTCATCCAATCAGCTCACAGAGCTGTCTGATGACATCAGACTACTGCCCGGACTCACGACATTAGATGTAAGGAACACCAACCCCGCCTGTAAAAATCCTCGCTGAGTAACTCTGCCAAGTTCTACATGTGTGTTCTTTTAAGGCTTAGAGAAATGTCCTCCGCTGGTCCTGCACACGTCCTGTATCGTTACGAGAGTCCCTGCTTGTTTTAGGAATGTGCTGAAAGCCTGACAGACATAGCAACAGTAACTAAGGGGGGCGTGGCTTAGCTAGGGGTCATTTATTGATCAGCGATTAATCATGCCCATTCCTAGTAGTAATAATTGTTATCCTGGCTGTTAAACTTCTATGGTCGTTTTGCTCTGGCAGCTCCATGACAACCAGCTGGGGAGTTTGCCCGGTGCTGTGGGTGAACTGCAGGAGCTTCAACAGCTGCACCTCAGGTAGACAAGCACGCCCAGACATGCACTGACACACACCTGGGCATAAAATCCAGGCTTTATAATTGAATATTACAGCATGATGTGATATTTTTTTAAATCGTCGATTACAGTGAAGAACAGTGCACCCTCTTACTCTTTATTAAAAAAATATTCACTTCATTTAAAGTAAGCTGTTCCCCAGTTAAAAGAACTCTTAAAACTTGAGTTTTGCTGCTTTATCAAGTTGTTTTGATGATGCTAGTGTTGGTGCTTTAGTGTAAGAAGCGACTTAGTTCTGTGTGGGAGTTGCTGCGACCTGACTGTCACAGCACATGGCGTAAAACCAGATGGTTATGTCACATGTTGTGAGGTTTTAACTTTTTCATTCAATGTCAGAATCATAAAGCAAACTACACAGAAAACACTGAGACTAAATGAAACTGAAGTGGGATAAAAAAAATGATTGGAACTGAACACAGCAGGAAGCAGCCTCACACAGCTGCACTGGCTGTGTGTTTTGGATTGTTGCAGACTCCTCCCGCCTACTGGTGCCAGCTGGTGGAGTGTCCAGGCTGTTGCCAGGCTCTGACCCTGTCAAGGTGTTTTCGATCTTGGCAGTCAGGCTCATCAACACTCCCCTCCAATTAAAAATTATGAAATAGTATTTAAAAAAAACACACTCACACAAATCTTCCGATCCCTAAGCCTGACTCTGGTAACTCAGTATGGACCCAGAGTGTACTGATACACCAACTTTTGGATCAACGATTTTGTTTTTTTGTTTTTTTTTTGAAAAAAATAATCATTCAGCTTCACAAATCTCTGACAGCAGCACAAAGCCATGAGTGGGACTAACCACTGAGGAAAAAAATAATGTGTATTATATCTATGATATTCAGATAAACTAAAATCTGACGTTTTTCTTCTGCTGTGGCCAGTCATAATCAGCTGACATCGCTGCCAGTGGAGGTGTGTCATTTGAAGAACCTCCGCAGCCTCACGCTCCAGCAGAACCAGCTCGAGAGTCTGCCAGAGGATCTGGGACAGCTGCAGAACCTGGCGGAGCTGGTAACGAAACATTTTTAGGGTCGTGTGTGACAGTTCCACCGCATGCTTCCATCGCGATGTGTCATTTTTGTTGTTGCTGTTTCCTGTGACTGCTTTAAGGATCTGTCCCACAACCATCTGAAGGAGCTGCCCCACAGTCTGGGCCGTCTCACCTGCCTGCTGAAACTAAACCTGTGTCACAACAAGCTCAGCTGTCTGCCTGACTGCCTCTCACAGCTCAAAAGTAAGACTGGCTACGATCGGACGAAGGTTGGATTGAGTTACATTGGGACGCGTTCAAGTGCTGTTCAGTAAAAATGAGTATTGGTTGACGATAACATCACGGGGATTAATTTCAACGTAGTCTTGTGAAATCAAGTTTTTGGTGAGAAATTGAACAAATAGACTACAGTCTGAAGGAGAAATATGTTTCATGTTGTTTTTGAACAAGAAGCAGCTCAGCAGAGGTGAGCATGTCGCTTACATCTGCGACTAAAAGTAATTGTGTGTACGGTGGCCCTGAAGTGCCGAGTACAATCACAAAATGAAAACACGACTGCAACAACTAAAACACATTTTCCTGTTCGTGGTTGTGTTTGTGATTTGTTGTCATGTTTTACTTTTTGCAGTTGTGTTTTCATTTTGTGATCGTGATTGGCTCTTCAGGGCCACCAGAAGTCACGGTGCTGCTGTGCGCGGTGTTTTGATTCGGTGCTTTACAAATAAAACTGACTTGACTTAATTTCTCCAGTTCCTGGAACAGGTGCTAATCTAACTTCATGCCTGTAGATTACATCACCATATTCAGAACTGGCTGCTTCAATCATTTTTTTCTACTACACATTGAAAAAATGTTTATTTCTATAAATGAAGCTAATTTCTTGCAGTAAAGTAATACTTTGATAATAAATATAATAACACACCTCGTAATCTTTTTATACAAATGTTGATGGTACCATTCTGCATGTCCAAGTGGAGAGCAGAAAACTGGTCATAATAGAAGGTGTGATGACAAGCCTGCTGTCATCAGCTCGGCTAAAGCCTCTTTAACACATGAGCTCAACATTTCTGTTTGGCTCTGCAGATCAGTCTGGACTCCAGCTGTTGAAAAGGATTTCACAAAATCTGAGTTCATACAGCCAGTCAGGACTGTAACCAGTCAGTGACGGACTGCATCGTCGTTGATGACACAACATACAGGCCGCCACTTGTTTAACAATAATGGTGGCAACCCAAAGTAATAAGTGCTAATATTAACATTAGTAAACACAGGAATAAATGCAGTTATTGCATAAATACACTCAGTGACAACAATTACCAAGAACAAGGGTCTGTGCAAACAGACTCTCTCACAGGAAAAGATGTTTTCGCCGTTCTTCTGACTGGATTTGGCCAAAGCTTGAATTATCAACTCCCTCTGCCGGTGATGAACATGTTTTGTTTTTCTGATCGGGTACGGGAGTTTGTCTTTCCAGTTCCTGCCAACTCAAATAGTTTCCAGCGGCTGGAAGTCCAGACATACATAGAGCGAAACAGAAATGTTGAGTTCATGTGATCAGGATGGTTTTAACCAGGTTATGCTGTCATAACGTCTTAGTGCCTCCCTAATCTTTCTCCAAGAGTTCTGTGTGTTTTTTGTCTTTGTAAATTCAACTGACAAACGTGACAGAAGTAGGTGTGAGAAGAAAAAAAAGAAAAAATGTGAAGTATCATTTTGTCTGAGTTAGTTTCTGACTTGATTTGCCAGATGTCAAACTGTTGGACTGCAGCAATAACCAGCTGACCGACATTCCCGCAAGCCTATCAGAGATGCTCGCTTTGGAGCAGCTCTACCTCAGACACAACAAGCTCCGCCTCCTCCCAAAGCTCCCTGGAGCTATGCTGAAGGTAACCATAGCAATGCCAGGTGTAAAGCTCATGTAATGTAAATGATGCTGCCAGCAGTACATTCATGACCAGATGTACTGAGCTCCCTGTGTGCAGTGTCTGAATCAGTCTGCTCCCGTCTTCTGACGTGCCCTGTCTGAGTCAGCAGCAGGGATGTAATGATATCAGAAACTCATGGTACAATAACACCTCGGTATCAAGTCCATGGTGCAGTATTTATCGCTGTATTTTTTTTTTTTAATCTTGAAAAAATGGGAAAATGCCGCTAAATACAATCCAGTTTGTAATTGTTCTTTAACTTTAACCTTAAGCATGTGCAAACAGTTGTCATATTAATTGTTTTTGGCAACATTGAACAGTGATTGAGCAGTGATTCACAAATGACCCGGCTCAGACCTCGTGCTCTTTGACTGACAGTCCCTTACTGCCAGAAACGCCTTTCTTTCTTTTCCTCCTCCGTGAGCTGACTGAGTGTTTGTCTGCTGAGGTGATGAGGTTTTTTATTCACAGCAGGTCTTTGGCCACCAGTTTCTTTTTTATACATTCTTTCAACAGAAATGCGCTGCCACCAAAAAAAGGATGAAACTAAACTGCGGCCGACTCATTCTGTTGTTTCTTCAAAACATCTGAGTTTGACTCGACAGTGACGTTTGAGCGAACGCTCCATACATGCGTTCTCTTCCACTGCAGCCTGCCTCTGTCTCGTTCTAAAGCGTTGACAGAGAAGTCCGCGATTCAGATTGTTTTCTGTCCTCAGTGCGTGATGAGGAAGAGGCGCAATGGTCGATGGTTTCTGTAGTTCCCAGTTTCATCCGCTCTGCTTCACTGCAGCTGAAACAAAACTACACTTTTTGCCCAGTGGACCTCATGTTTGATACAGTCACGTGTCCATGGTGGAACCGAGACGCTTTTGTTGTCGCAATGTTGCAAAATTAATGATACCGTTACATCCCCAGTCAGCAGCGAACTGACAGCAGATTGTTACAGTTCAAAGGTATAAAATTTAGTTTTGAAATTTGTTACATGAAAGGAGACATTGAGGAGCAAGAGCGTTATGGTTAATGTCTCAGGAAGTTGCCGAGCTAATGTGATTCACATCCTTTTGTGAAATTTGATTCTATTTATAAGTCAAATATTCAGTTTACCAGAAAAATATTTCAATTATGTATTTTACAAACTTGCCATTATAATTATTGATTATTAAAATGACCAATTAAGGTATTTGCTTAAAGCCCATGAATGTCAAAACTTCCATCTGCATTGTGTTAGACGTGATCTCATGACCTACATTTTTGTGTATATGTGTGTGTGTGTAGGAGTTGTATGTTGGGAACAACCAGATTGAGCTGTTGGATGTGGAGCACCTGGCCTCCCTCAAAGACATCTCCCTGCTAGAACTCAGAGACAATAAGATCAAAACCCTCCCTGAAGAGATCACCTTGCTGAGCACACTCGCACGCCTCGACCTCACCAACAATGACATCAGCACGTAAGTTACCGGCGTCGTGACACCATTACACACTAAAGCAGTTCAGTTTTTGTGTTAGTTAGCCAAACTCAGCATGTGATCGAAGTATCCAGTGTGCACCAAACTCAACTCAGCTGACTGAGTTTCACTAGGTGGATTTTCAGCCATCAGAAAAAATTAATCCGTGCAAGCTCTGAGAAAACATTTACCAGCAGATAATGTCACTACACTGTCATCTCACGAGTTTGAGACGTTTTTATATGACCGTCGTCCTCCTCTGTCAGTCTTCCAGCGTCTCTGAGCCTGCTGCCCTGTCTGAAGGTTTTACTCCTGGAAGGAAACCCGCTGCGAGGAATCAGGAGAGACCTGCTCACTGTAGGTGGTAACTGAGAACTAGGGATGGGTATCATTATGATCTTAACGGTACTACCACTCTTACCGACACTGCTTATCGATCCAGTACTTCAACGGTATTCTTAACAGTTCTGTTTGTTGTCTTTAAGGAGAAAAAAACAAAACAAAACAGTTTCAGAGTGATAAGAGCAGGAAAACTTTGCTGTTTCTTTTGCTTTAAGTCATTATTGTATTTGTTTTACATTTAAATTATCACATTGTAGTCTGTAATGCTGATTTATTTAAATAGTCCTGTTGCAGTTTGCTACTCAAGACTGCTAATATATGTATAGTACATATGAAAAAATAATGCATTATTAATTTGTCACTGTGAATTTCTGAACTACAGTTCGATTAATTCAGCCATTTCAGCTTGAATTTGTGAATGCGCTCATAGATAAACAGTTAGCTGATAGATACCTGCAATCATTAACCCATGTTCATATAACTTAACTCCATGTTGTGCAGTGAGTAATTCATATCTTAACAGAACTACCATTTTAACAGTGTATGTCAGGAAGTAACTTTAAAATCTTTCAAACTAACACTTTAACATCAGGACTGCTCAGCATTGAGGGGGCCTTCCTCAGGTGAAGGTGTCTGGTGGTAATGACCGAAACATCCGATGCTCCCGGAGTCCACGACTGATGATGTGCCCTGAAATTTAGAATCTAGATACAGTCTGTTACTCGCACCCAGTGAGAGTAAAAATAAGGCGATCCTTAAAATAAATCAAAATCATAACATGCCATTAAAAAAACGTTTAGACTGCAAAATCAAGAACTGCGTAGCAGTTTACCTGCTGTAGTTCTGTTTCCCTCCCTCTTTGCTTCTCTCTCCTGAATGTCTGTCGCTTCCCACTCAAGACAACAAGGTGCTGCTGATTATTCTGAGGAATTTAAATATCAAGTCCTGTTGGCTAAACGTGTGGGCTCTAGGCTGCTAGCTTAACGTTATGTTATATACTTGACATGGATGGGACACAGAAGGATGATCTTTGAGCTAGGCTGTCGAAACCTGTGCATTCCTCCGACTGTATGTGAAGCACTTTCGCCAGGTGTTTTGACAAATTTTTAGTGTTTCTGTGCCAAAGACTTGTCGCACTTGTGGCAGCAGGCATGGCCAGCATCAACTCTAGTGAAGTCTAACAGGACTTTTGAACGTTTAGAGCACAGAATGTGTGCCGTCGATGGCTGCAGCATGAGAGAGAGAGAGAGCTGCTTTTTTGCAGCCCAGCCTCCTGCATCAACAGGATGTAACACGTTTGTCAGTAAAAACTATGGAAAAGGTTTTCTCCTTCAAACGCTCACTTCTAAGATAAGTTAGTATTTGACAGCTTTAAAATGCATTTTCTTACAACAAATCACACCTGTGTTGTAAAAACTGCACACTGCATTTTAGAGGATGCCAGCCAGAGTTGATAACTGTACACTGTGCAACCCACACTGTAACTGTTGGTATGTTTTGAGGTTGTTCTGTATTTATGGTAAATCAGTGTCATGTTTCAATGTAAAACTGTTAAATCAGTTAAATGTTTGCATAATGCGTCACCACAGTAATCACTCCTATCAGTGTTCTAACTGCTTACACGCATCCTTCTTTTTTTTATCAGAAAGGAACCAACGAGCTTCTCAAATATTTAAGAGGAAGAATTAAAGGTAGGCTTTTTTTTAATTTCCTGACTTGAACAGTTGTGACCACTGAACCTTAAAGGGCTGAATCTGTTCTTGAAATATGAAGTTTTGTGCAAACAAACCTTTTCCTCAGTAAGTTGAAGCCATTCGGAGATTTTCTACGATGTTTTCTGTTTAGTCAATGTGAAAATTGTTTTATTGGATCACTTCAAGTTCAGCCGAGGAATTTTAGTTTTTACCAATTTGGAAAGTTGTTATCATCCATTCATCCATTCAATCATTCAGTCACTGTCTGATTTTAGTTAGAACATAGGTGATAGCGGGGCACCAGCTTTATTCATGCTATCATGTATTATAACACTACCCTAAAACATTTCCGAAAAATGGTCAAAATAAGTGACTACTGGCAGTCCAATAGTCACGATCCAGTGGGATCCGGTCCGATCTGGTGGGATGGTGACTAATGACTAGAATGGCCGCGATTAGCTCGAGAGTTCGCAGCGCAGCTGGAACGTAGCACATGCATCTGGTGAAATCCAGCTGTAACTCTACAGAATTTGATGCCGTGTCTGTTCTAGGTCTACAAAACTGAAGGTGTGTGTGTGTGTGTGTGTGTGTGTGTGTGTGTGTGTTTGTGTTTGCAGAAGAGAATGTGAAAGAAGATGAACCCACGAACGCCATGACGTTACCCAGCATGGCCGCAGTCAACGTACATAACATCAGAATTCTGAAGTCTTTGGTGTACAGGTTAGTTACTCACTCCCCAAAGTCATGAAGAATTTTGCATTTACTTTAAACTAATAGGCTGACACATCTACACAAGCCTTCATCAGAGAATAGTGTTGCACACTTTACAGTTACATACTGGGACATTATATAATATTCATATATGTACTTACATAATTGTTGAGTCACCTCTAGCTCCTCGCCATCTTGGTCATCATTTACCGTGTAGAAGCAGCTGTAAAAAATCCCACTCACTTCATATTTTGGTCACACTTTTTGTATCATAGGTTTTTATAACGATTGATTGATAGAGATATCCAAAATGTTTCTTTGAAACATCAAATGTTGGCCAGTGAATTGTTGCGGGATCCAGCATCCAGAGGGTCTTCCTGTTTCAACCTTAGCTACTTTTTGTAGTCGTGTATAATAACAGATTGATTGGTCAACCGATTAGTTATCTGGCATTTTAAGATAATCTGTGTTGGCTGATACCTGTGCTCATGAGGCAGATAAACCAAAAACATCTGCGGACACATCTGCAGGCAGTCTTGTCAGTTGGAGTCCTGTGGACAGATGTTACATTCTGCCCCTTGTGACTTCGGGTAAGGTGGTGAAAAAGTTTGTTTGGAGCTTTGCAATAACTGCATTCACCCTCCTGAAAAAAGGTTTGCATAAATTTGCTCAGTCATTGTTGTCTTTTATAAATGTTATCACAAATCCTCCATCCTAAATGTCAGCAAATCTAATCCAAATACCATTGCTGGGTAATGTAGACACTTTTTTTTTTCAAATGTAAGTATACTATAACGTACATGACAATGCAACTGAATGACATCGCTTCTGACATACTCTCCTTCTTGACAACCAGTCCTGTTCTAAGATCTACAGCATATCCATATAAATATTTTACTATTTTATTACTCAATAATTACATCTAAAACAATGTGTTTTAGGTTGTAATACACATGTAATAATGGAATTATACATGTTTGTTCTTTATTTTGATACTGGCATCATATATCAGCCGCCCTCCTGTCTAAATATTGGCATCGTCCATTAAAAAACCACACTAGTTGACCACTAGTGTGCAATTTTCAGTGCAAAGAGAATTTATCAGTGACATTTTACGTGTGCTCACTTCTAGTTTCAACTTTATTTCAAGTTGTTGTGATGATCAGCATAAATCTTGCTTCCAGCCTGTTGTCGTCCCACTGCTTTTTTCTTGAGCCATCAGACTTCTTTTTAGTGATGTCGGTGTTTTCAGATTTCAGTCATTTCCTTTGTGACTCATCACTGATCAAATGTTAAACAGACCCAAGTTGTAATCAGCTTGAATGATACTTGAAAGCTGCATTGAACTGAAAACCTAGATGTAAATATTTGGTAATTTCAGTGCTTAAGTAACTTTTGCATTACAATGTTACTTGATTCAGTGTTTATATCAAAATTTTACTTTAAGGGATAGTTTACCCAAAAATGAAAATTCAGTCATTATCACCATCATGCCGATTGAAGGTCAGTTAAAGTTTTTAAGTCCACAGATCACTGCTGGAGTCTCACAGGAAGAAGACATTGCAGTTATATCCCAAACAGTTTTAGTGAATGGTGAGTACTGCTCGTCTGAAGTATTCTAAGTGTCCCAAACCTCGACGTGCTAAGTTGTTTGTCACTGACGCCATGTTTTTTAGCCTAACTGCTCACTGTAGCCTGTAGCTCCTCACACAGTAAACAGAGCTGTGTTGACATGGTAACTGCTAGCCCAGTGCCAGCAGCAGACACCCGACTTGCCCTCTGATTGGTCCTGCAGGTGGTCAGGCTCTCCTTGGTCTGTCCTAGAGCTGCTTTGTGAGCTTCAGACTGTGTGTGCGGGTGAGCTAAAGGGCTACAGTGAACAGTGAGGCTAATAACATGCCGTCAGTACATTTTTCAAAACTTTGTATGTCGAGGCTTTAGGACACTTAGATAACTGTGGACAAGCAGCATGGAGACATTTTATGGTTTTATTATGTATATATTTTTATATTTGAATCCCACTCACCATTCAGAACAGTTGTTTGGAGGATTACTGCATCACCTTTTTCCTGTGAAACTCCAGCAGTGTTTTGTTGACTAAAAAAATTTACCCGACCTTCCATCAGCATGACGGTGAGTAGAAAATGACTGAATTTAGTTTTTGGGTGAAACTATATCTTTAAAGTTTAACAGATGAATTGTTGTAGTTACTTTCTTGTTGCTCTGCAAGAAAGACGAACTGCATTGTAACAAACTCACGAATGTGTTCAGTGAAAAACAGGCCTCTGATGTTCCCGATGAGCTGTTCGACGCCGCAGCAGATCAAGGTGTTACGACCGTTAACTTCAGCAAGAACAAACTGACCTCCATACCTTCCAGGTACACACATACAACACACAACCATGCACACGTCACACACACACCCACACTCAGCACTGGTGTTGCTGACATCGTCACTGAGTGGCAAAAAAATAAACAGTCTCACACCAAAGAGAGTGTTTCAGCACCAGTGATTCCCACACTAACATCATGTGTGTTGTGCGTGCAGGCTGTTGGAGCTCCAGTCCTCAGTGTCAGACATCAACCTGGGTTTCAACAAAATAACCTGCTGTTCTCCGGACATCTGCAACTTCCTGCAGCTGATCCACATCGACTTTAGGTAACCACACACAGAGACACAGATCAACACAAATAGGTTTGCAGGGTATTTTCATCTAATAACATGTTGACCCTGTTCAAAGTTCTGCATACGTGGTATTTATGTGAAGGACTGCCGGTCATTTTTTGAATTAATCAGATTTTCCTTAAATTGTCAGGAAATGGTGAACACTGTTTTGTCCTACAGGTAAAAACTCAAAGGCGGTCGTGTACAATGAACAATGTTTAATGTTGGAGAAGCTGACACTGCAGTAATCATCAGATCTACAGGATCAGATTTTTAGTTGCTGCTGCTTGCAGTTAAACTAGGCCTGGGCCATAAAGCTGAAAAACCTGTCGCGATAATGAAGTTTCATACTGGTCGATATCGATAATTATTGATCTTGTAGGTCGTGACTGACGACTTGTTGTGCACTCAAAGGTAAATGCCTCGACACTGAGCCAGCATTGTAAGGATGATTATTGGTGATTTCACAAAATATTACCCCAATGACATTTTTTGATAAATAGTCATCAGTAATGTGGATAAGTGGGTAAAAGTACATAAAAGAACAATGAGAACAGTCTTAAACGTTCAGAAAATCCCATTATTTTACTTTAATGAAGCCCTTTTAACCAGGAAGAGACAACACTTACACCATATGACGATATCCAAAATCTGTCACGATATCTTGTCTCATATTACAGTATGGTGCAGAATTAATTTTTCGCCCTGCTTGAAGTTAAACTATCGAAAAGGTTGAACTTTGAAGAATATTTTTCGAGTGGAGCGTGTGGGAGTATCCTTCACACTGATCTTTCAATAAGCCATTAAGCTAAATGTTCCATTGGACAAGTAATGACACCCGAAGTTATTATGTGCATGTGTTTTTAAACGCAGGAAAACCAGCTAAAATTGACTCCTTTCCCATTTCCAGTAGATGTCAGGTCCAACAGAGCCACAGCTCCTTCTCACACACTGGGTGCTTAACATCATATAAGCATTTCAGCTCTACCTGCAGCTCTGCTTTGGTGTTAAGTAGAGTCATTTTGAAACACATAAGGAAGAAAATGTATGTTAAAGACCAAAAGGCCTTTATGTTAACAGCCAGAGGAAGCCAGCAGTATGCTGATATCATGAAAAGTCGTTTGGACCAGGATAGAGAAGAGATTTTATTATCGAACACATTTCATATTACATTATGTGCTGTCTTTTCTCTCAAGGAACAACCAGCTGAGTGATTTACCGCCGGAAATGAAGAACTTGACAAAACTATGCTCCGTTATCCTCAATTACAACAGGTAACTCACTGTTCCAGGACCAGGTCAACTTTAGATAAAATTCAAAAGATAATTGGAATGAATGTGAAAATGTACAGGACTGTATGTATGTTTGGCAAGTCACTGCCAAAATGTAATATTATTTATTACTAGTTGCTTTAATTTGAAAATAATAAGTTACCCTAAAATATTACTTGCTGTGCAAGGTAATAAGGTACTGATTACACTACTTTTAAGTTACTTGAAGCAAAATAACCACAGAAGAAGACTAAGCATTAAAAATGGCAGCGTGTAATATTCTTCTTCTCTGACACAGCGATGCTGTTTGCTGCACTTTGAGTTCACACCGGAAACACTTTGAATAGGCCAATAAATAGGAAGGAAAACTGTCCCAAATGTGAGCAGATTTTGAGCTTAATAATATATTTCTAATAATGACACTTTAGTTGCAGCGATCCCACTGCCGCAGATAAAGATAATGACATCTCCATCTCCCCAGATGGTGTGCACAATTACACATGGCACAGCGGTGTGACTTTGATTATTTAAATCCTCAGACACGCCGACATGATCGATCAGGATCTGATGTTCATCCGGACCTCCAAAAGAAATATTTCAGAAGCTAAAAAGTTAATTTTGTTTCTCCTGTCAAGTTTGTGACAACGGGTAGTTTTCATTTCTGCTGCAGTGATGTTACTGTGCGCATGAACGTCACTGAACGCAGCCTCTTTAATCTTGAAAGTAAATTGTTAGAAAATACGCTCATGCATCAATGCGCCGCACAGTGAAGTGAACAGGAGCTGTTTGATGTAATTTAAAAAGCAGCAGCCCACAGTATCATACAGTGAAATGCGGATCCGCACGGGTGCAGGTCTGTAAATTAGAGAAATGAATTAATTTGGATGGGTGTCACGTGGATGACATCAGAGCTGATTTGTGCAATTCTGAAAATACGGCAGCAAATTTCCAAACCAACGTTACGCCAAACCATCAATTAACACTAAATTTCGGATGGTAGCGTGTTATTCTATGCAGTAACTGTAATAATATCAACAAATTTATTAGTAACGTGTTATATTACTCCGTTACTGCCTATTAGTAATATGTTACTGTAACCCGTTGCCCCCTGTTAACCCCTGACATCATCTGTTGGTCATTTGCCTCAGCTGACTCATTTGAGCTCTCATGTGACCTGCTGCTTAAGTCGCTCCTCGCTTCTCTCACTCATGTCTCTTCCTTTCATCTTAGCTGAAGAGGAGTTCTTGACGGAGGAGTCGTGCTCTCTAAATATAATAGAAAGCAGCCAGCAGTTACTCATGACACGTGGAAGAAATTCTGTTGTGATTTGGCACGACATTATAAGACTGTCCTGACATGACACATTGCAAATGGAAGGAATTTGGTAACAGGTTTAAAGGAAATACAGCTGTTGTGCATATAGGTGTCACAGGATGTGATTGTTAGAAATCAAACCTTTCGTAAAATATGCTTGTTTTATATTATGAGAAAATGATAGACATGGCGATAAGAACTAATGAGAAAAATGTTTGAAGGCTACCACGTTTTCCCTGAATGAATTGACTTCGACTTAAAAAGGAAGAAGAGTAATGACAAAGTTTTCTTCGTGCTTCTTTTTCCACAGCAGCCAGTCGTTCTTTTCAATATCTAACTAGATCAGCAGGAACAGTCCACTTTAAAAACAAAAAACTCTTGAACTTAATACACCGTGCTCTAAACTCAGTTAGCCTCTAAAAATCAAGGGGTCGAAACATCCACGATGATGGAGGAACTTGATGGAATTCCAGGTCACAGGCGAGAGGAGTGAGGATGATAGGAAGCATAAATAGTTAAATGGAAAGCACTTAAATCGAATCAGTCTGCCGGACTGTCTCATCCACTCAAGAGTTTTTGTATTGATCACAGGTTCAAGTCCTTCCCTGAGGTCCTCTATCATATTGCTTCCTTGGAGACGGTGTTACTTGGTAACAACCAGGTGAACGAGGTGGACCCACGCCGGCTGATGAAGTTAGATCGTCTGTCAACACTGGATCTGTCAAACAACGACCTGCTGAACGTCCCTCCCGAACTTGGCCTGTGCACCAGCCTCAGGTATGATTAAAACCTGAGCAAAGACACAAAACTCTGCACGCTGCTCTGGGGTCTCATTTATAACTGCTACCACAAAAACCGTCATAACCACACTGCAGCGAGCACGCAGCATCTGTGCGTGGCTCTACCAGCTGAGCTACCAGGGCGCCAAGATCTGCTTATATTTCGGGAAACTTTGCACCAAGCGTACAAACATTAATGAGAGGAAAAGAGGCGACACAGATAGTGAAGAGGCGACTTGATGCCAGATTGTATAAATTAAATGTGAAAAGCATATCGGCATAATGCTGCATAGTGGGTGCACAGCCACTCGCTCGCTCTCTCAACCCGACCAGTGCTGTCAGATAACCGCCGCCCACCTCTGAGCCGGGATCTGTTCCGACGTCTCGGCCTGTTAGAAAGACGTTTTTCCTCGCCTGCGTCGGCAAGTGCCCACTCATCTGACTGTGAGTTTCTTTCAGTTCTTGGATTCTACTGAATTTAATTAGAGTGTGGTCTGATCTACTCTAAATGTAAACCTGGTTTTAGAAGATTTTTGAACACGCTTTTTTTTTCTTAAACTTCCCCTCAACTACAAACATCTAGATTTCTGTGTAATAAAAATAAAGTTTCTTTGTTGTCCTCTCAGTTCTTGCCATGATTCGCTGTAAGGAATCCCTGATCGGCAAACTCATTTCAAATATTAATATTCACGAGGCGCTTTGCATTGAACTTTTCAGGTTGAATGTGGCCCTGCAGAAGGCCGAATATGAGGCCGATCCATGTGAGCACATTTCTAGTTGGCCTGTGATTGATGAAGGGAAGATTGCACACAGATGTGGGCACACCCAGTTTTATAAGTTTGATTTTTTTTTAAATTTTCAGCTTTTTATGTACACTTTTAGTGTGAACCCTATGTGTGATGTCTGTGGACTGTACTCCAGCATTTGTTTGTGTTCAAACTCGCTGCAGCGTACCAGCGGCTTCTAAAAGAAAACGACACTAGTGCTGTTAAACGTTTCCCTCTGTGATATCCACTGCATTCTGAGCGTCATTATGATCATAAGATGTACATTTTTATCCATTTTTCTTCCAAATGCAAAATGTGTTGCTTTTTTATGAGTTGCAGTGTGAAAGGCCTTTTCTCAGAAACCAGTAAGAAGTAGGCTGTAGTCATTCAGCTGAATTTCCAGTGCAGAGCTCCAGACTAACCTTTTTTGTTGTTGTTTTACTAGGTGTGCTGTAGCCCCCTGCTGAAAATTTTTAGAAGCAGAAAATTTAGGGGCTGCACCTTCAATCGACCTGCAATGCAGTATTCCCAACTTCAACTTTCTGGTTTCATTAGAAAGTTTTTTTTGTCATGGGTTGTAACTTCACCTGTTTACTTATATGGATTTTTATTATTTTTATGGATTAAAGTCAGAAAGAGTAGGTGAGTCTGCTTGCCAGTAAAAAAAACAAACAAACAGTAACTTGTCAGACTGACCACTGATCGTGATAAAAATGTAATGCAATCTAAGTTTTCCTGAAACATTTTGCCTTATTAATAAATTTCAGTGTTCGAAAGACACTTTAATTGCATTCTGGGTCATTAAATAATGACTTCAAAATCAGGACATCAATAAAAACAGACAATGCTAATAATCAAAAATATAAACGTTTCTTTTCAGTTGAAATTCTTTGTGTGTCTCTGCTTGAAACAGTGCAGTTTAAATACAGCGTGCAGCTTTTTATTCAGCGCAGATGTTTATTGATCAGGTAACTTTCCAGAGAGAGAAACTCTGATAACTGTGTGCCTGATGTTCCAGTGCTGATGTGTGCAGACACAAACAGCTGTTGAGCTGACTGACAGCTCATTCAGATGTGATCAGCTGTCCTGACAAACAGAACGTGTTTTTCTTCTTCTTCTTCTTATAAAAAAGTTTTTAAAAATTCCAGCTCAAGACGTGGAGTCGCAGCGCTCTTCATTGTCACTTACAGCCTCCCGCTGCCCTGGTGCTGCGCTCCAACGGGCGTTTTCCCACTCAACGGTTCAGAGTTACGGCCCTGAACAGGACTGTTTGGGGTTTTCAGGAATTCCTAATTTGTTTTTACCCACATGCACTCTGAAGGCATTTTAGGAGCAGCTACGCCTAGTGCGACACGTCTTATTGTGATCCCAGCTGTAGGCCTACACTCACAGACTCCCTCCTTCCTTGTTTTTCAACATGAAAAAAAAAAAAACAGAGGTAAATTTTCAGGTTGCGTACACGCCTGTAGTTGTAAAAAGTCCTCGCGCTGTCTCAAAGAATGCGACCATCTGGAGCACGGGTGCAGAGTCTCTTCTCTAAGCACAAGGTGTTTTGCTATGAAGAGTGCCCAAATGTGTTCAGGGTCAGTATGTTGAGTTTTCTTGGACTTTATGTATGTTTTATGTATTTTGAGTTAAAAATTGTGGTGGGAAAAAAAGGCGAAGATCGTTTAAACAAATCAAGAACTGTAATTGATGCGTAAAAATTCCACACAGTGAATAAGTTTGGCTCTGTGTTGTCTCACAGGTGTCTCAGTCTGGATGGTAATCCTTTCCGGACACCCAGAGCAGCCATCGTGGCCAAAGGAACTGATGCCGTGTTGGAGTACCTCCGCAGCCGCATACCTGAATGACCGCTGACGTCAGCAGAGACGGCTCCATCACCACGATCAACACAAATCTTTTGGATGTCATTAGACATCAAGGAGCAAACCAGTAGCCAAAGTTTCAGGCTGTGCAATGAAAATAAAAATTTCAGTGCGTCTGCAGTGATTTGGATTTGTGCTGGAAAGATGTGCCGAATGTCTGAATGTGATAAATACTTCTGGACAATCAGATTCAAACTGATGCCTACATGGCTGACTGAGAAGAACAATTGACAAAGGTACTTAAAGTCGTTGGTAAGAATTACAGGAAGTGATGTAAATTTTATAATATGTAGTAGTATCACTCCAGGTCTCTGTCTGAACCCTGTGACAAGAACTTTTTCACAACCTTGTTCATGCATTTAAATTGACTTTTGTTATGAGAACCACAACAGAAGCCCATTAAAACAACAACTGCAAGTGTAAAACCAAATTCAGTTCTGTCAGTCATAGGGCTGGGTGTCGTTAACAAAAATTCGATACCGGTACCAATGCCGATACCTTGACTTTGATAACGGCTCCTGAACGATTATTTTTCCAATACCAATTTTATCTAATGTGTTTTTACAAATGATTATATTACGCATACATACGGTCAGCCCTGTCTCTGGGTGTAATCGGGTGTTTTTCATGCAAAACACGAGTACAGCCAATCAACAGCACTGTCAGATCTTGGCACAACAAGCATGCTGCATGCCTGTTGGCTCACTGATGCTGAGGAGATTAACTCCTTTAGTCATTCGATACAAAATTTCGACATTTTTTGATACTTTTTGATATTGAGGCAGTTCGGTCAGTACCATGAAAGTATTGAAGTTCGATACCCAACCTAGTCAGTTACCTGTTGGCTGTTTGGTGTGTACTTAAAAAAAAAAAAGCTGTTTGTGCACATAATAAAACATTTAATTCATGCTTTCTAGTCTTTGTCCCTCTTGTTAAGTGAACTAATTTGTGGTTTGCTGACTCATCGTATCCCATTTTTGAATCGAACAGGTGGAGGCACTGATGTGCAGTGTGGTTCTTTCTTGACCTACTTTAATTACCTACAGAAAGTATAACTCATCCAGCTGATCAAATCTTTGTCACAACTTTCTAAATTCAACCTGAATATGAGCTGAAGAAAGCTCCACTCTGATAGGTGGAAATGACTGATCACTGGTCCTTAATGAGTAACATGATTGGGAGAGAGCAATATGTATCAGTGAGTGGTTTACCACAGGGGTTGATCTTAGGACCCTTATTATTTCTTATTTAAATTAGTGACTTTTTAATTAGCTTGTAAATATTATTTCCCTTTTTTTAAACTGATGGTACCAACATGATTTATTCACATGCTGATTTTCACACTAATAATCCAAATGAGGAGATGGTGAGTAGCAAGATGATTTCAGCTCAGTAATTTCTCTCTAAATATTAAAAAGTCAAATTTTTAAATCTTTACAGGGACAGGTTGGTTTTATGATAGGGATTATACACGAGTGTCAGTTAATGAACAGAAAATCTCAGCTTTTTCACATTTGTTTCTGAAACATTGTAGTTGAGAAGTTCAATTGGAAAAAAACAAATCAATCATGTTCTTTACAAGATTATGTAATCACTGGGGCTCATCAGCAAAGTAATAAGCTTTATAAATGCTTCTTGTTTATTGATCTCATCATGGTCTGTCCATGTTTGATTTATGGTGATATTCTGGCAAGCCTTCTGCTCCCTTTTCAGAAAATCGTAAATTCTTTGTGTCTATTATATTTCTGTTCATCAGATACGTGTGTTTGTATATAAATACATGTTTCTGCCCTTTTCTTTACCATCTCTGTTTAGCAACTTTTTCAGATATAATTCCTAATGTCATTCATGCAATAATACAAGAGAGATAAATCACCTACATTCAAAACGACTTCTGGCTGCTGTTCCCTCAGATATCGTGGTGCTTACGCAAATGTTTTTAAAGGTTCTTTATCTGGGAGCATTTTAAAAGGATGTTTTCTTCACATCTATTTCATAAAGTGTGGGCAGTGTAAAGGCAAATGTTTCCCTATTTGATTTTTATGTGCTTGGGTGTATGTATAGTATATGAATATATATGTGTGTGTGTATGTATGTACATTAGATATATGCACAATATTTTGTCGTTTTTTCTCAGTTCTTAGTGTTCTTTTTATGCATTTCTTTTTCTTTTGGATTGTTTTCTGATGGGTTGAGTTTGCTTTTGTTCTGCTTTGTTACTCTTTTTTATTACAGATTTTTCTAAACTGTCAGTTTGTTGAGGTTTTGTTTGTCCATTGTATAAGCTTATGGATTTTTGACCTCTCCTGCCACAACCCCTTTTTATCTTCTAGATTATAATATTTCTCCATGTCCAGAAAAATATTAAATAAACTAAAACAAAAGGTATTTAAAGTATTTGCTGGAGCAGCAGTAATCTTAGCCAGTGAATAGGTAAGAAGGAGTGATGAAAGTGTGGTTCTACCATTAACCTCCATCAACAGAACAGCATTATTACTCCGTGTTATAGATTCTCCAGATATGTGGAACTCCTCTGAGGGATGAACTGCTTTCTTTCAAATGATACTCCCACATTTGGTGTGTTGATGTTGGTGGTGGCGGAGAGAGCCAACTTACAAAAACTTATTTATAAGACTAATACTACGCTTAAACTAAGTGATATATTCAAACTCACTATAGGTCTTGAGCAACAATTTAGATAAATTTCAGCAGACAGCTCTGTTGGAAACTTTGTGATCTTCACTTTAATTCAAAATGGACTTTTGTGGGTTTGAAAAATCCACCTCAGAATGCTCGAGTTAATGACTGAAAAGATGGTTTAGCCGTAAGATGTTGCAAAAATCCTTTTTTTGTCAGTATTTTCTCTGACAACTGAAACCAAATATAGGGCTATTAAATTTTTTCTTTTTTGTATTTCACAAAAATGAAGAAAACCATTTGCTGTCCTTTACCCATTTGTCTTAAAAAACTAAGCAAAAAGACAGACAAGCAAATCAACACAGTTCAGACCACATCATATTTAATACAATAAACACACTGAATGCATGACAGCCTCTTTTATTCCAAAGTTAAGTTCATGCATCCAAATTCTTTCAGGCTTGTCGGAAGTCAGCAGCTTTGATTGGACTGTTGGTCAGGTTTCTACAAAACGGTCTGTTTCATGTCATCTTCATCTGTGTCTACAGCCCTGTTGTCATAACCACTCTTCTCCTCATCATGCCTGCAACACAAGAAAACAAAAACGTGGTTCGGGTTGGTTGCTTATTGTTCACCTGTTTTACATCCAGTTCTGAGGGAGTTCATATAGGGAGACAGATGTGCAGGAAGCGAGGAACACCACATAATGTCGACAATGTCGAGCAGAATCCACTATTTGTTACGTGTGGAGTGAATTTTACTACGATTAATTACTAAGCTGAAAAAAAAAGAGTTGTCTGATCTTTTAGCCATTTTTAGACAATATTCATACCATCAGAGATGTCTCAATCAAAACAATGACAATAAAGGATGTATTTTAAAGATGCATAATAAAGTTTAATCATAATTTGTTTATTGTATTGTTAAGCAGCCACTGTTTCCAATAAAATCAATCTGATGTGACTCAGGCAGATATGTTCTCTGACAAGGTAAGACATTAAAATATTACTCATGTCGCATTTGGTCGCATTTGTCAACTCCTGTCCCCACTTGCAACAGATAGAAAATTGATCATGAAACTTGAACTTACATATAATGTATAATAATGTAAGAGCAAAACTCAGAAAAATATAACAGAGGTAGTTGTTTTTAGGCATTTTATTGTGGAAATGTTTCTTATTTTATGTGTAAGTCTGCTCCTGGCTGATGTCTGGTTGCAGAATTATTTAACTGGCAAAATGCTGGCCAAGCAACCGAAATGTTTTGGCCACATTGTTGCAGGAAGTGTCTTCACAACAACATTCCAGATTGATCCCAGATTGCCGAAGTTGTTGCCGCTCGAGGAGCAGACTCAGTTCTGAGCCAACAGAGTGCAAGAAAAAGGAGGCGGACTCTGTTTTACATCATGTTCAAAGACAGTGAAAGTTGATGGACAGTGTTTCTGAGATAACAAATTTGTCAACTATACTATCGTCAATACCTTGTTGCTGCTGTTTACATTTGAGCAGATGGACATTATCGCATATAGATAACTGTGTTTGTTGCTCTTTTCTAAAAACCATACTCTGTGTGTGGCATGAAGGACCACGACCTTTTGCTTGCGGTGCAACCCTGTGTTGCACAAGAACAAATAAATTACTTTGATACTTGAAGCACTGTGAACTGTTGTGTGTGGGACTGCATGTGTATCCTACCTGTTCTTCTTGAGTAGTCTGTGAGCGATCAGGACGACAAAGACGATAAACAGGAAACCAACTACAGCTGTCAGACCCACCAACCAGGGCTGAAGAGTCGCTGCGCGAGATTCGCCTGCTGCCTGCCTGGCAGTCTGCCCACCTGAACACACACCATTTAAGTCCAACAGATTGAAATTATGTTTAAAGAGGCTTGACTGCTGTAGTGGGAACTGATACTGTTCTAGTTATCTGACATCAAACAATAGCTGGATTGCAATAATTTAGAGTTGATTAGTGCACTTTAAAAAAAAAACACCTTTTACAGATCAACAGTTTGATGGTGAAGGCTGGATTGATTTTACAGAATAATTTTGCCAATATAGTTTTTTCTTGAATAGGTAACACACAAACACATGTGCACATGTAATTTCAGATCTATATTAAGGGATTGAGCATAATAGCAAGGTTTACCTCTGATAACAAGGCTGCTGGTGGGAGACAGTAGCACGCACAACGCAAGAAAAGAGCAGATCATCCTGGACATCATCGAGCAAGTCCGCAGAGTCAACACAGAGTGAATGACAGAACTGGACCCCAAGCTCAGACACACCTTATTCTAATTGTGGTCAAAGTTCACAGTTCAAGGAGAGGTTGTCACAGTAATGTATGTGTGTGTGTGTGTGTGTGTTATCTGCTTTGTTATGTAGTAGTTTCAAGTCCAGCTCCTGTACACTGACACGTGCAGTAAACGCCAGGTAAAATACAGAAGTTCCCCCGTTTTTGCCTTATCTTCTTTATATTCTCAAAGATTTTGGAGTTACTGAATTTCCATTCATTCTGAGAGAAACAGTGATAATACGGCCCACCACACACTGAAGCACTATCACACCAGAAATCAGTATAAGAGGCTGTAAAAGCCAAAAAGTGTATATCAAGCTTTATCATCACCCTTTGGCTTGTTTTGATTGCAGTTACAGGTACTTCATGTGATGACAAACCTGCAACGTCACCTCAGAATATTTGCCGTGTAAGCACAACTGAAAATGCAATAAGAGGCATAAAAACATGAGCTGGACTTGGAGCTACGCCACAAGGGTGGCCTCTACTGTTAGATAATTTTGTGTCTCACTGTGAGGCTCCCACCATTTTAGAGTGTAATGCGCTTTAGTGGTGCATATGGTATCACCAAACAAATTGGTGGTTAATCACATTATCACAAAACAGTTTACACTCTTGGAATTGAGAATTTTCATTATCAAAATTATGCTGAGTCATTGCCTTAAAAAAAAAAAAATTAGGTAGGCCTATAGTAGAATTAAGATGATGAGTTAAAGCTCCCAACGACAATGTAACTCTGTGGTAAAACCACAAACAGATAAAGCAAACTTCCAATATAATTCCATTATAATTATTTTACACTTATTTATACTATATTTTTACTTAGGCTAGTACATTGTTGCTTTCAAATGTAATTTAATGGTAAACAACTCTCTTACCTGACACAGTGTGTGAATATGTCTCTCCTCACTTAACGACTAACCTTTTTTTTTTAAACAACATATTATTTATTTATTTATTTATTTATTTATTTATTTTATTTTCCATCAGAGACATGAGAATAGGGTTTTCTGCCTAAGCTACAAGATAAATGGCAATCTACCAATGTACTCGTTTGTAAAATTAGGCACTTTGTAATTTTAACCCTGCAAATTAATATAATAAGGGATTTAATATAATGGCTTATTGGGTGGCTTTTGATTATTGTCTGATCTTGAGAAAAATCTCTTGAAAAGAAACCTTGAGTAAATAAAGTTAAAGCTGAAATTGTGTTTTAGACTCCTGATAAATGAAAAATGTCCACAATCTGTATTACATGATACTGCACACCAGGATGTGTGATCAAATAGAAATAGAGACATTTTAACTTTGCTCCATATGCAGATATGAGATAAATAAGTAACCCCACTCCACATTCCTTGCTGTTTACATAATCATAACATTAATATGCAGCCAATATAACACCTCTAAACTCCTATATGACATTTATGAACTCTCAAAGAAAACATTAAAAAGATCATGTAAACTTGAAAATGATTAATTTCACCTACATTAATTTAGTTTCACCTATATTTCACCTCTCTCTCTCTCTCTCTCTCTTTCTCTCCCTCCTCTCTCTCTCTATGTATGTATATATTTTCAATAATCCAATTTGCATTTGCATTTGCATTGGATTGCATAAATTACATTTTAAAGATCAAACCACCAAGCCAGAGCCACCGCTGATGCATTCCAAAAGCCAAAAGGCATCATTTAATATGAATAGAGGCCACTTGGAGTTGCACATGCAGAATTTTTTGGGCTCTTTCAGTCGGTAACTGCCCAAATCACTTAAGCTAGTTTTTGCCTTAGCTGTTCTCTTCTGATCTCTGGTGTTTCCAAGTGATTTTTTCCAGTGGATTGTTCTCTGCTGCATGACTGCAGATTTTTCCAGTACCACTGGCTTCATGTGCTTACCTGTGTTTTTCCATGTGTCCAGATTCTCTTCTTAGCCTCCTGTGCTTCAGTTTTTCCACATGCTCAGCTCTCGTGTCATCTTGTGTCACCGCTGAAAACTGTTTTCTGTGTCTGTCTCTGCTTTGGGGTCCAACAAACAAAACGAAAAACCTAACAAAAAATGCCCCGGTGCCCCCTGATATTGTGTATGATAGAGTACTTTATTCTGAATTGCTTTAATACATGTTTTAATACCAGTAAGTTAGTATAAGAGGAAAATTTAGACCCTTGATTACTTTCAACAATCCTGGGAACCAAAGATGGAAATAAATTTGGAGAGCACTCTAACAACATAATAGCGTGTTACTGACTGCAGCTGAAAATTTGGTAACCTCATAACTGTGCTCCTGTGCGCAGGCGGAGGTCCAACCTAGTCAATAATTATGACTTCAAATGGTTCACAGATGGCAGGTATTGGGTGCAATGAGGCAGGCCGAATAAGTTGACGCGACTTGCTAGTGGTTCAACATATTTGGCAAGTTCAAATGTATTCATATGTTTCCTTTCCCCAATGCTGTGACTGGTCATGAGACAACTGCAGTAAATAAGTTGCACAAGTAGGCTAAGATTATAACTTGGAAAATTTGGTTTCTTACATCAAACCCATCATGAGGCATCCATTTTCTCACCGGACCAATATAAGAGAAACGGTAACACTATAATAACTACACAGTTTTAGGCATTAGTTAAGCATTAACAAACACTGAATTATCATTTATAAAGCATTATCCCACATGAAAAGTCCCTAGGGTCAGGGTCAGGGTTTGGGGTAGTGGTAAGAAACAGCCATGTGCCTTACCCCTTACCTGTACCAAAGAGACTGAAATCTCCAGCAGCGCCGTAATATAATGGGAGCATCTGGCTGCTGCTTTGGAAAAGGAAATGTTAAACATGTTCACTGTTCTTACCTCGCAGTCAGTCAGGTTCACCAACAGCAGCATGTGCGCCAACATGTGACTCAGCATGCGCTGCAACTCTTCCAGGAGGCAACGCTCACTCTCATTTGGTTTTGGAGAGGCTGGATTAAAAGTGGGATTAAAAACTGGAGGTCATGTGCACATGCACAACTGGCCACATGCACGCACAATCCAGGTTTTCCCTAGTCTCTGTAAACCGACTCTACATTCACTGACTGTAGAGTCTGTAGGCAAGGTAGGGCCATCTTGGTACCAGAAAAAGCCCTGGTTTCCAGTTGTAGTTTTTCACAGTCCACATAATTAACAACGGACTGTTAACCATTAACGGCATGTTAACTGGCTACATGAGAAAAGATCTGCTGGTAGACGTGGTCTCTCAACTCCAACTCCATTCTCGTGTCGGACTGGAGAAGGAAGTTGGAAACGGAAATTTGCCTCCTCCAATGGATGCCCAAGAATAATGAGGCTTGCCCCCAGAGGCTGTATCGCTGTCTACTGGAAGTCAGTCGGCGAATGCGGCAGATGGGTTCCGAGATCGGGTTTTCCCCAACTGAAAATCTGTATATTGAGTAGAGCGGTAGTTCAGTCAGGACATGAAGGCACGCTCAAGCTGTAATCAGCAGCTGGCCGGCTGGTTGCCCTCTATCCATACAATTAGCTAGACCAGTTCACGGTGCCTTATTTAAACTGCTTTACCCTGCCTACTCCCACCACTCTCTGCAAGACTCTTTGCAATCCACCTAAACCCCATCTCCTCCTTTTATGCTGGGTCTGACTTAATCAATGTCGTTTTGTTGCCATTCATTGTCTGCAACCCATCGGGTTAACCCTGCCTAAGACTTTTCTCCATGCTTGTAAAGGCAGGGAGCTCCCAGAACAGAGCCATGCCGCCAAATTTAACTTGCTGCAAATGTTAATAGAAATATCTTTTTTTGACTTAGGTGGCTCTGACTGAATTGTAATTTTACTTTGTGTAAAGCATTTCTCCATACCAAATAAACAGGGGTTTGGTCTGACATCAAAAATTGGCATAGGCCTACTGGCTGTCCCACTTTCTCGCCATACTTGAACTGGAGCTGTTACTGAAATAAGCTGCATTTATCCTGACAATCATTTTCTCATGATAGATTTTCTGGGCAGGAGGAGTCAAGAGGCATAATTTGGATTTAAGGCTTTTGCTCACTGAGTCTGTTTTTTTTTTAATGTGAATATTAAAATCCGTAATCTAGAAAAAAAAAAAAAAGATACGCATAGAAACCTTGCACAACCAGGACAAAACAGAGTCGTCAAGCTGTGAGGATGATTTTATGGTTTTGTCACCTCTTGAAAAATGAAAAATAAAATACTGGGTTCTTCCACTCCTAAAAACAAGACAAGAGCAAGGAGAGTTTCACCTGCTGATAAAGGAGCTGCAGAATCCCGACTGCTTCCAGGTGTATTTCAGGATGTATTTCAGGAATCACAGATCAAAAAGAAGACCACTAGTTTCTGCAAACAGTGCCTGGCAGTATGTCTGCAGTAGGGACGCACTCAAACAACCCTTTAAACGATTTGGATGGATGCAAAAAACACAGAAAATTGAACCTGTTCCGAAAAAACATAATGATGGACGAAAGTTTCAGAGTCAGTGTTGAATGTAATCAACACTACATGAGGTCATTAAAAAAAAAAAAATTCCCTTGTAAATTTCTAAAGAAAAAAACTCTGTACATGTGTGAGTTGCACCAGTATCTACCCTCACTGGTGTCGGCCTGCCTTCCGCTTGAACCGGCAGCAAAGGTTCTTGATTAACTCCAGGAGTGAGCACTGCCAGCTGAGCTTCCACAGTAAAATTCTCTGGCATTACTAGTATCCATAATTTGAACAGATTTACTGGATACCTTGACAGGTTTGACGGTTACAGTATGATGTCATTCTGGAGGCGAGACATAACTGGTGTTAGCCCCAGTTTGCATTTTGATTTATGGAGATATGTAGCCTACATTAATTAGTTCTTTGTATTTTTATTCATTCGTTTTTTTAAAATACAGAGTGACAAAATTCAGAATCAATCACAGGTTGCAGTGCAACTAGGTTTTTTTAATATATTATGTCATTTCAATTTTCCCATGAAACATATAGTTTAAAGTGAAGCTAAAATGAAAATATCTTTTTAACCATTTTAGATCATACCTACAGTGCACCTATTTGAATTTTAAAAAATCTATTTCTTCATATTTCGATATTTGATAAAATGGAGTCAAATCTCTCTCCTTTATAGTTCAAATCTAGTTTGCTCACATCAAGTCGTACTCACTCATTTTAACAACAATATCACATCATCCACCTGTCAGTCCAAAGGTTAAATTAAAAGCTTGCAGTGAGTGAGCGAGTGGCACAGAGCTCATATTTCATATCAGACAGAACGACGCTGCAGCCGTGTGCTTATCCTGTCACCACAGTCTCCCCAGTCCCAGCAGCACCAGAGCACCTGGGATCTACTGATGTTAAAGTGTGATATATTTATACAAACACTGTTAGAGTAGTTTGATTATTAACAAAAACAGGGGATTTATTTAAATAAAAAATAAACATGTAGTATTCCGAACCTACCACTTTAACAGAAACAGGTGATAACAAGCTTCATGATAGCGGTTATCCAGGATCATCATGTTAGTTTTGGTGAAACAAGTAACCTAAGAGTTAGTGTGAGGTCTGTTCAGGGCTTTGTGTGTATGTATGTGTGTGTGTGTGTGTGTGTGTGTTCTGTCCTGTAATTGTATCGCTTTATTTCCTCTTGTTCTTTTGGACTAAAACTATTTTGTTTAGGGCTGCTGTGTTTAAGCTTGATTTGCTGGATGTTTACACCTCTAAGGGAGGTTAATTGGCTAATTAACTGAGGGGGCTGGCGTTGATTGATTTGACTCCTAATTACAAGTTAGTGTTTTAGTTGATGTGTGTGTGCATGGTGGGAGGTGGGCTGTTTCACAATGCTAAAAACTTTAAGTATACAGTAAGTTTCTGTCTCCTCTCCTCTCCTGCATCAGTAAATAAAACATGGAAATCTACTGGAAAAGGGATGAAGAGCAGTGCTTCCAAAAATAATGATGCAAGTTAAAGGCAAGCCTAAAACAACAGTGTGACATTTTCGTGAACGAGTCCTGACCTTTACCACTGTGGACTGTGGTTGGTCTGATCCAGAGCCCTCTAGCTCTCAGCTAGAGGGCTCTAGCTCTGTGGGCTGACATAGACACTAACCTGACCACATTGTCACTACACCCTGAAAAACAACCAGTCCTCGGCAGAAGGGTTCTGTGCTGAGGGTAGAGGCACTATAAACTAGGTGATTTACAAGGAAACCTTTAGATGTAACCCCTTGTGCAATAGTTAAATGACTCATATCATTGTTTTTTGGATCTGATGCTTCTATTACGAGGAAAGTTTATTTTCCACAGCCTTCAAAAACTGATACACTGTCACAGAAAGATGTATCTGAGAACACGTGTGAAAGACACTAAAAATATGTTTCCACATGCATGAGAGTACTGTGCTGTAGAGTCAAAAGTCAAGTGAAGACAAAGTTTATTTATATTGCACATTTAAGACAACAATTGTTTTAATGGTCAAATATGGATTAAAAACGAGCAATTAAATCATAAGATGAGTAAACATAAGTAAACAGGACGAGGCTAAGTAACTTTCAGTCCTCTGTGGATAAAGCTCCTGACTCCAGCTCTGTATTTGTCCAGTGAGGTAAGATTAATTCGTCATTGTGTAACCAAAATATTCAAACTATTTCTTCAATATTATTTTAAAAGACTGGTCAATCCTAAGGTCAGTGATGGCCTTTTTATGTTCACTTGGATTTTTCCCATTTGAATCAGAAAAGATTTTCACATATGTGAAGATAAGAAAGGAAATCTGAATGAAGTGTTACGACTTGAAAATATCCCGGAGGGATTCCTCCCAGCATCCCAAGTGGCAGAAAAATCGGAGGTTCCCAGAAGAATCCTTGTTCAGAGGGTGTGAGGAAGATGAAAAGAGAGAGCTGGGGGTGAGTGAGAGACAAACAGATAAAGGTCAATGCCATTATTTTAAAATGGGCACTGAGTCAGTGTGCAGACACAGACAGACCAAGTCATGATGTGACCTTATTTGTGCTTAAACCATATATGATAAAAGTCTTTAGCAATAACATGCTGTATATCTGTGTGTGTTTGGACAGCTGTTACAAAGCATTTGATGAGGTTTGTGTGTTGTCCGGTGTGTGTTTACTAGTTCCTAATCCGCCTCTTCAGAATGACAGCCCACTCAGTAGCTGGTTGGTTTGGTTGGCAGCTGGTGCTTTTTTCCACTTAACAAAATACAGAAGTACTGAAACTTCACGGGACTTTTTTAACCGGGAGTCCCTGTGCGGAGACACTGTTGACCTCAGACAGGTGCTGAGAGGAGCTGCAGAAAGAACTCTGAAATTATTCAGGACTTTTAGAGAGCTACGACAGTGCTACAGAGCCACATGTGAGGATGGTCAGAGGTGGCTTTATCAACAAAAGCACAATATGTAGCTGTGCTGGGATTTAAACGGATCCATTCAGGTGACTTCTATTTCTCTGCTGCAAAGCAAAAATGCCTCTTTGAGATTTACTTGAAGCTGTGGAAGACAAGAGGACCATATCTGAGTGGCAGGTAAGAGGCTCAGTGTATGAAGAAAGAATTGCTGGATGTAAACAATTGGAACAAGAACACATAATGGACTGGGACTGGTGATAGTCTGCACCTTTAGTGTACTGGTTCATTGGGAAACTGAGAGTATTTCTTCACACTTTAAAGTGTTTTTTTTTTTTTTAAGTAGTCTGCGACTGGATTAATGTGTCAAACCAGGAGAACATCTTCTATAAGAAGAACAGACTGTCTGTCAATTTCAAATGCATTTTTAATTGTGTAAATTAAGTGACTACAAGCAGCTTTCCAGTATTTATGAAACAGTCTCATGATTCCTCTGGTGATTAGAAATTTCCTGTAGCAGCAAATGAGACCCTCAGAGAAAAGACTGCCATTTTTATGTAGTTGCTATTAATGCCCGTTTTCTTTCGATTTAATTGTTCTGTGCAATGACAATAATGTGATTATATTCCATGCCTCTGGCTGTTAGT